>CM046457.1:4726943-4922057 GCA_025506515.1 Flaveria trinervia | reverse complement strand
GAACAGGAATTATCAATGTCGGTCGATTGACAAGTCAACGTTTGCAGAATCAATGTTGATTTGGTTTAATTGCTTTGCAATAACTTTAAATATCAATAAATGTTCAAAAACACAGGCAGCCAAACACAATTAATGATTAATATGTATTTTATTAGAACATGTTAATGATTACACGTATAATGAATGAATGATATCAAAGTGTGTTATGATGTGATGGCTGCTAGGGTTTGATTGAGAGACTGAATCCCCAGTACTCTCAAACAAAACTGAACAAGTATCTCCAGTGTCTGATCATCAATAACAACAACAACCTCATCAAGAACTTGCAAATCAACTCATTGAGCTTAGTTCAAGCTCAGCAAGTGTAGACCCGGAAGAATTTGAAGATGATGAGACTGCTTCTCAACATCAGGAAGGAGAAGAAGAAGCAAACCATGTTGATGTAATAGCATACGATAAAGCGGATCTAAGTGATGCTGATATCCCTGTCAGCAAGAGTTATCTGGTTGCTGAGTACAACAAGCTAGTGTTGAAATCAAATAAAAGAAAGCAAAGAATACAGGAGTTGAAGGGAGTGATCAGAGGAAAGGATGAAGAGTTGATGAAGCAAGAAGCTAGAATAAAAAGATTGAGAGAAGATGTCACTTGCAATAATGAAGTGATTGATGCTCTTCTTCAACAAAATTCTGAACTCAAAGAAGAAGTAAAGAAAGAGAGAGAAGAAAATGAGAAGCTAGCAGTGAAACGTGATCAAATCAATGATACTCTCTATGATCAATCAGCTCTGTTAAGAAGAAAAGAAGAAGAGATTAATGAACTGAAAATGAAGTTATGTGCTCTTGAATCAAATCAACAAAAGAAACCTGCTGAATCTTCTAAGGATCTCATTCAATACTCAAGGAAGAGAAAGTATTTGGGTTTTGCAAATAGAATTTAAACTTCAAATCTAGAAACCGCTATCTTGTGAAAAATCAATCGCTCCACCCCCTCTTCGTGTTTTAAACCACCGTCAAATTCACATAACTACATAACAAATAATATAACTAAAATAAGAGTAAATTTCATGTTTATTTCTTATGGTTTCAATAAATTTTACTAAGGGACTTTGTTTGCTTAAAATGAAAGAAAGTTCAATGGCAGTGATCCAAACATTTTGCACATTTCTTGTACCTAATGTGTATATGGATTGTAGTGGACCAAACTAAATAATATGTCACTGCAGTGGATCAAATAAGCAATTATAGTGGGTTAAAAATGAATATAAATACACTTACGTCAAATTAATGTGTATACGTATTGCAATGTGTTTTTTTGAGTTGGTGATATTATCCAACATGTCAAATTTGTTTTTTGAGTTGGGATATGATTACCTAATTTTAATCTACATATGTAATATTAACACCAAAGTATATAGATTTACTTCAAATGCCACCTAGTGTTCCTAAAGAGAATACATATAGTTGAACTTTGCAATCCCAAAAAACATGTTTTGGCTCCAGATGTGATCTTAGATTACCTAAGTGAAGCCCGGACTACAAATCTGTTATTCATGTTCAATGAGGAACCTACAAGACGAAAATAAACAACAGAGATTTTGTCCGAAAGCATGGCTAATTGAAATTTCAAGACACGATTACCTTACGAACAACCACCAGATGGAAGCATGTGACCAAAACAAAACAAACCTTCCTTCAAAAAGTGAAAAGTAGACCTAAAAGGAAAAACCAATTATATCAAATGACACATAGATCTATCATCTGGTGCATCGACAACTCATTCATGGTTACACCAAGTAAAAGTTAACTTCAAAACTTTTAATGTATAAACTACAAATTTAAGTGTCTTGTCAACATGATTTGAAAAACAATCAAGCTACAATCAGGGTAGTATCTAATTAGCTGATTGGCGGCATGAGAGGCAATGAATCTATGTAATTAGCCATACTCGATCTGTCCACTTCTAAATATATCAAAATGTAACTACAAAGATCATTTGATGAAAACCTTCATGAATCTTAAAACACTACGAAACATTATGAAGAACAAAATCTTCATTTAGCAATTTTACAAGAATGTAGGATCAACTATTATATATGATAAGAACAAAGCTGGTTAATCACTAATCCACGAGTTATCATGTTTACATTGAAAAACGAAGACGCTAATTTCCTAAAACCACAATATATAATAAAAAAATAAGAGGGTTTATAACAACTCATCAAAGGAGATCACCATCAGCATCGAGATCGAATCAAACATTGAACTAACCTACCTGCAATCATATTGGAAATCAAACAAGATGACAATCAACTAACACTTCAAATTGAACAAAAACTCATCAGATCTATAAAAAGTTAAAAATCATCTGGTATCAAATTAAGGTTTAAAAAAGTTAGATTAAGCAAATCAAACACAAAGCAAATCTAATAACCAATCATCCTGGTAAAATGAAAAAATCTCACAATCGTACAATATACAACAAGATCGAAATTCTGCCATGTTTATAAACAACAAGTGTAGCTACAAATAAAGAAAATTAATGCATAGAAACGTGTACTCACATACAATTTGAATCCTAATTGCTAAATATAGTTAATCTCAACCAAAAAGATGATGAAAAAATCATGAAATTTCTTGAGAGACACATGTAGTGGCAACCTTGACAGATTCAAAGCAGTCACGTGCAAATATAAAACAAAAGCAGTCACGTGTAAATATATACCAACCAAAAGCTCACTAAACTTGAAAGTCATCGACATCGTAAGCCTAGAAGGATATAAAAACTAAGTTAGTTGATGTTGATATAGTCTTTGATCAAACTAAGTTGGTTATCCGAGATACGTTTTTTGAATAGGGGTTTGTTTGCATTTTGAAATTTGAATGTCCTCCTCTCTTGTTGCTTCATCTCTTGTTGCTTTCAACATACTTTAAATATTATACACAAGTCATTAATGGTTGTAAAACTCTTAAAATTAAGAGTTTTAAGTCAAATGATCATCTTGTCCCTCCAATATATATATATAGTGTGTGTGTGTATATATATAAAAGTTGAAAACCAACTTATAAATGAAAACTATGAAAACTACGGGTTACATATAAAGTATGTTTACAAAGTATACAACTAATAGTTACGTATATGTAAGGGTTATGTATATGTAAGTACGTGTTATCAAGTGTACAACTAAGAGCTACGTACATGTACGTCGTACAAATTACGTATACGTAAGTCGTTTCGTCATCATCTACATTCCTTGGAGTTTAAATAAAAAAATTATATAATGACCTCAAAAATATGATTAAAATTGACTCAAATATATTTTAAACAATAAAAAGTTAAAACAATTATAAATTATGTGATTTGATAGTGGTGGTTTTCACGGTTTTCAATTATAAACATGGTTTTCATTTACACGGGTTCAATAAAAAATATTATTGTTATTTAAATATGTGCGTAAGTTATAATGTTGTTGATAATATTTGTATATCGATTTTTATATATAATTTTTAACATTAGCAATATCTAACATTAATAGGTTTTCTCTATTAATATTTATACATCTAAATAGTGTATAATATGAAATGAAATAAATTTATAAATAAGAACTTTAACTAATAAACAAATTAAATTGAACATGAAAAATAATATTTCAAATTCATAAACATCTAAAATTTTATTTGTATATAACATTTGGTGTTTTGTTGGTTATTTTTTCATCATTATCTAATATTAATAATTTTAACATCTATCTACTTTTAACTCGAGATAATGAAACATAGAGCTGATTATTATCCATGTTTAAAAACAAACTAACTTTGGATAGCGATAATCATTGGCTCTTGTTTTATTGTCATTGCATAGCACACTATAACATCAACTATCTTCTTTAAACTTTAAAAGAAATTCTTTTGCTAGAAGGTGTCAAAGCCAACTGTGAAATAAAATTATGATTTTCAATATTACTTCCAGATACATCAAAATAATTTATACATATCAAACGAACTCTAATCAAACATAATGATAGTAATATGGTAGTACACATATAATGAAAATAAAAAAAGCTTATAAAGTAAAAGCATGTAATATCTTTTTATAGATTGACTGTTGAAGTAGATCACATTTAAAAAAATTTAAGTAAAATAATATTAATCCAAAAACACAATTGTAAACAATGATAGGTTAAATCATAACGTAAATGAACTCTCTAATGCGATATCATCAGACTTTATAAAGACAAATCGTGAGGGTTGTAAACCTGGGATGGTTGAGAAATATTTTAAAATCGAGTATAATTTCATTTTCACAAAAAGATATGAATTCCTTCAAATCGAAGAGGGGTCGATTAAAAATTTTCGTAACTTTTGTTAAGATTTGAATATAAATCGAGTATTTAATGAAGAAACACAATCAAGGAACTAATTTTATAGATTAAGAAAATCATAAATAATTTGTACAATTTTTATTAATGAATATTTGAAAAAAAATATCGGGTAAGATTTAATTTCCAAAAAAAGATGTGATTTAATTTAGGGTTAAATTTCTAAATTTTCTTTAAAGATCTCTTGTATATAATTTAACTTTTAGTCAAATAAACCTAGACTAACACTAAGAACATATACATATTTAGGCGGGAATTGAAAAAATAGAGGCTTAAGATAATGCCATGTGGCACTAAAGTTATTGTTTTTATTAATAAGTATATATATATACACACACACACATATATATATACTAGTAACGGGCGTGCGCGACGCAACGGTGGTAGCGACAAACTTCGTCGCGGTACTCTTATTTTATACTCCCTTATTGATGTATTGTATGTTTATTAGTATTCTTATTCGTAGCATCGGTGTAGTCTATCATGAGCCTTATAGATATGAATTACCTAAAAAACACACGAATAAAAAAAATTGTAAGAATTACATAAAAACACACAATAAAAAAATGTAAGTCAAACATATAAATTTAAAAATAAAAATTTAATTACTTCAATAAAAAATTATCGATGATTGAAGCAAATCAAAGGGTTTTCAATGTTTGAAGTGAATCAATGGTTTTCAAGGTTTGTTGAAGTTGTTTTGAAAGTTTAGATCAAGAGAGAGATTTGAATGCAGGTTTTAGAGAGATAAGGTTAAAGAGTGATAAGTTGTGTCTCAAGCATTAAGAGTTAAAAAAACTCAAGAATTTAAAAGTTTTTGAGAAAATAACCTTGCCCCTTTAGTAATTTAGACTGTGTTTTGCAACGGTTTTTTTCTTGTTTAGCAAGACTGGTAGCGTTCTTTTCGTGTTATTGGCAAAATTAGTAGTGATCGCAAATGTTGTAATTACAAATATTATGAAAGAACTAACAAAATCGAAAAAAACAATATGCAAGTGTGGCTGCAATGGGTAATGAAGTTTGAGTTCTTAAGTCATCAATTTATATCGAAATGTTAAACAATTGTAAGGCCCCGTTTCCGGGACGCCTACAGTTGGTCATTCATCGCACATGAAATATATAATTACATATAACTTCCATAAAATATCACAGCGGAAATGACAAAATAGACATCTCATTTCATTATAAAAGCTTTTGCAAAATAATACATCGTAATTCGATTACAAAACCCAAGTTACATTACATCACAAAAGCATTATAAACATGGATGCCATCCCAAAAGAGCTGAGTAGCCGCCTCGTGCCATCCTCAGCAACTATTACCTGCCAACTGGAAACACATAAAAAGTCAGCGTTGTTGAGTGAGTTCTAGTTTTATAATAAAACATACTTTGCTCTTGTTCAAACCATTCTTTACTTTCTTTCAAATCATACTGCGCTTTACATTCATTCGTGACCATACAACATACATACACATCGATAATATAATTATTATCTTCTATTACATTCGTTAACTTTCGTTCATTGTATACGTTCGTTCTCCCGAGTTTATTGCGACAACAGGGTCACTCGCCTCATTGGCAATCTCAACGATTGTACGCTATCCGAGTCTCTTGCAACAATAGGGTTGCTCACCTCATGGGCAATCTCAATGATTGCATGCTATCCGAGTCTCTTGCAACAACAGGGTTGCTCACCTCATTGGCAATCTCAACGATTGCATGCTCTCTGAGTCTCTTGCAACAACAGGGTTGCTTACCTCATTGGCAATCTCAACGATTGCATGCTATCCGAGTCTCTTGCAACCACAAGGTTGCTCACCTCATTAGCAATCTCAACGATTGCATGCTATCCGAGTCTCTTGCAACAACAGGGTTGCTCACCTCATATATGTGCTTGCAAGCCTTTCCTTCGTTCATTTATCATTCAATAATGCATGCATTCTTACTTCATGTTCCTCTTTTATTATCTTTCACTTTACGTTACATAATACTTCATTCACTCATTAACATGACACGTAAACCCACAAGAAAGATAACATACATCATAACAAGGAACATAACATACACAGTCATCACAACATACAGGGCAACATCATACATACATAACATACATTACGCATAAACATGCAACGTCATCATCATCATGCCCAACATGCTCTCTAAGGCCACAACAGTCATCTTACATGATCTTACGGGAATCTGTACGTCAAAACTTACGTCTGCACTTTCCCCCGAAAGTCAGAAGTCAAACTACACGTTCTTTCGAGTGCAACAGCCCTATTCGGGCGTATGGACACCCTTAAGTCGCATGGCCTCAATGCGACTGAACATCATGCGAATGAACCAATGCGGATGAACACTCATGCGAATGAACACCCAATCGTACGAATGGACTAATGCGGATGGACCTCATGCGAATGGGACTAATGCGGATGAGCACTTATGCGACTCGACCTTCAATCGCGTGATCTCCATGCGACCGGCCCTTCAATCGTGCGATTGGACCCTCAATCGTGTGAATGGACCCCAATCGCACCCTATTCGGCCGTATGGCCTCCATTCGGTCTCCAGTCGGTCGCATAGCCCTAGCTGATGCAGAATGCAATTCCAGCTGAACGCAAACTGCCCTTTTCGACCTCCAAACTCATCTAAGCCCCTTCTAAGCCCAAATCGACCATCCTAAACCTTAAGGATGCATACCAGAACACCATTTAAGCACACATAAGCCCATAAACAAACTCTAAACGCATCACATGCAACACACCAAGTAGGTTAAACACATATACATACAAAAATGGGTTTTCTATGCTTTCCAGCCCTAAAATCGTTTGAAAACAAGTAAAAGTGGGGTCCTAGAACTCATACAAATGACACCGAGAAGTAGAGCTTCGGTTGACTTGCTACACGACGATTTTTCCCGCTTGAATCTACCTGAACCAACCATTTCTCCCTTTTTCTCTTCTTTCTCTCTTCCCCTCTTTGATGGCTGAAAATATGGGTGTGGGGAGAGATTAAGGGCTGCCTTCTCCCTTTATATACCCCCACTCGCCCGTCTTTCTTTCATTGGCGAGTTTGGTCCCTCAACTTAGGACTTTATTTCTTTCTTCTTTCGTCGGCCTCAAAATAGATAAATAACCGGGTGTTACAAGTCCAACCCCTTAAATAGGTTTCGTCCCTGAAACCTGTTATTCCTCGAACAAACGTGGATAATGCTGTCTCATTTCTTCCTCAATCTCCCACGTTGACTCGGATCCCATCCTGTGCTTCCACTATACACGCACCAGGGGAACCACTTTATTTCTCAGCCTCTTCTTTTTTCTATCGATGATTGCCACTGGTTGCTCCACATAATTGAGCCTTTTGTCTACTTCGATATCCTCCAGTGGAACAATCATGTCTTCATCCGCCAAGCACTTCCTTAGATGAGATACGTGGAATGTCGGGTGGATTCCACTTAGCTCATCTGGTAACTCCAATATATAGGCCACCTCTCTTACTCGAGCAATGATTCGAAAAGGGCCTATATACCTTGGGCTCAACTTGCCCCGCTTTCTGAATTGAATAATACCCTTCCAAGGTGAGACCTTCAACATAACCCGGTCACCCACCTGGAACTCAATCGGTCTGCATCATTTATCAGCATACGACTTCTGTCTATCTTTGGCTACCTTCATGAAGGCTTTGATCCTCTCAAGCTTCTCAGTCGTAGCCTCGATGTAACACCCGGATATTGATTATTTTGAAGCCGGTGAAGAAAGAAAAGAGAATAAAGTCCAAAAGTCGAGGGACCAAACCCGCCAACGAAGAAAAGTTGGGAAATGTGGTGACATATGTAGGGAGAGGGCAGCCCACTCTCCCCACACTCACATTTCATCTCACAAGGAGGAGAATAGAGAGAAAGAAGGGAAAAAGAGGAAAAAGTGTTGGTTCGGGTCGATTCGGGTCGCCAAAATCGTCGTGAAGCAAGCCGAATCGAAGCTCTTGTTGTTGTGCTCGTTTAGGTGAGTTCTAGGACCCCTCTTTTACTTGTTTTCAAACGATTTTGGGGCTGGAATACATCTGAAAACTCTTTTCGCGTTTTGGGTGAAAACCCGTATGTATGCGTGTGTGTATGTGTATGACGCGATTGTGACTTGATTTCTCGCTTGGTTGTGCTGAATGATGTTATGGTATGCATCCCTAAGGTTTAGGATGGTCGATTTAGGCTTAAAATGGGTTTAGATGAGTTTGGGGGCCGAAAACCCTCGGCTGCAGTCGGGTTGAACTGCATTCTGCATCAGTTAGGGCTAGGCGACCGACTGGAGGCCGAATGGAGGCCATACGGCCGATTAGGGTGCGATTGGGGTCCATTCGCACGATTGGGGTTCATTCGCACGACTGGAGGGCCAGTCGCGTGGGTGTCATGCGACTGAAGGTCCATTCGCACGACTGAAGGTCCAGTCGCATAGGTGTTCATCCGCATTGTCCATTCGCACGACTGGATGTTCATTCGCATAGGTGTTCATCTGTATTAGTTCAATCGCATGATGTTCAGTCGCATGGAGGCCATGCGACTGAGGGGTGTCCATACGCTCGAATAGGGCTGTTGAACCCGAGGAAGGTGTAGATTAACTTCTGACTTTCGGGGGAAGGTGCAGGTGTAAGTGTTGATGTAAAGGTTCCCATAAGAGTTTTTAAGATGACGATCGAGGTCTTAGAAAGCATGTTGGGCATGATGATGATGATGATGTTGCACTTTATGTATGTATGATGTTGCCATGTATGATGTGATGTTGATGCATGTTTATGTTCCTTATGCGATGTATAATATCTTTCCTATGGCTTTACTTGTTATGATGAATGAACGAAGTATTATGTAACGTAAAGTGAAAGATAAAGGAAGAGGAACATGATGAACGAATGAAACTTCTTGCATACATCGGATACGGGGTCCCTCTTGGTGATTGACCCCAAATGTAGAACCTCTACCGCTCACCCCTAGTACTGTGGCATACGTTTAGCTGTCATCCATTGACTTCGGCCCAGTAGCTAAGACTGACGGTTACTCCTAGTACCGCGGCATACGTTTAGCTGTCATTCGTTGACTTCGGCCCGGTAGCTACGACTAACCGGGTGTAGCGCATGGTATTGGTTCGGGATGATGTCCGATGTGCAAGTAAGGTAATGAAAGAAGGAATGAACGAATGAAGGAAGATAATATGATATTATCTATGTGTACGTACGATGTGTGATCATGTAAAAGTAACGAACGGTTTTATATGAAAGTAAAGTATGTTTTATTTATAAAACTAGAACTCACTCAGCAACGCTGACTTTGATGTGTTTCCAGTTGGCAGGTAATGATTGCTGAGGATGGCACGGGTGACTACTCAGCTCTTTTGGGATGGCATTCTTTTGATTAATGTTTTTGCATTGTAATGCGAACAAACGATTTTTGTAATGAATGTTGTATTAGTTTGCAAAAGTAATACAAATGTAATTATATGTTTTATATGCGATGAGAACCCAGCTGTAAGCGTTCCGGGAACGGGGCCTTACACTCGATTACCTCGACGCTCCCAACTCCTTCTGACCAATATCACCCCAACAAACGGGTGTTTAGCATCTCCTATCGTATAGCATCTCGTAAGGTGGCATACCAATGCTGGCATGATAACTGTTGTTGTATGAGAATTCGGCTAACGGTAGGTGGTCATCCCAACTTCCCCCAAAATCAATCACACATGCCTGAAGCATGTCTTCCAATGTCTGAATGGTCCTTTCTGACTAACCATCAGTTTAGGGATGATAAGCCGTGCTAATATGTAACCTCGTCAACATAGCGTCGTGGAATTTCTTCCAAATTTTGGAGGTAAACCGGGTGTCACGATCAGACACAATAGACACTGGAACACCATGACAAGTTACAATTTCCTTGATAAACAGATCCACCAACCTCTCAGATGAATATGTCTCTCGGATCGGTAGGAAGTGAGCACTCTTCGTCAGACAGTCCACAATCACCCATATGGCATCATACCCTTTCGGAGTATGCGACAACTTTGTAATGAAATCCATGGTAATCTACTCCCACTTCCATTCCGGTATATCCAAAGGTTGGATCTTCCCATACGGCTTTTGATGCTCGGCCTTCACCTGTAAGCAAGTAAGGCACTTACTCACATACTCCACTACGTCACGCTTCATACCCGGCCACCAATAATATTTCTTCATCTCGTGGTAAATTTTCGTGGCACCGGTGTCACACCCCAACCTTGACGGTGGAAACGTCGAGATGTGAGGGTTAAGATTGTTCACAGCCACATAACGCTATATTAAATTGTAAATTATTTTCATAAGTCTTGAAATGGAAATTACAATCATAAGTCTTATACAAGAAATAAGTTCAACATAACATAACATAATGTAACTTTTTATTTCATTATCTAGGCCCAAGTCCTAGATTATAGCATGCTTCAAAAGGATCACTTTAAACTTGAGGTTGACCTGAAACATGATAAAAATAAGAGTCAACTAAAAATAATTGGTGAGTTTCCAAGGTTTTCATACATAATATGAAAAGAAAGTTACAAGTAGCAATTCATGTCATAGGTTATAAGCTAGTAAGGTTATAGAACACATATCGTTACAACCAAACCTCGACTTGATTACAAGTATAAAAGATTGGCTAAGTGTATTTGGTTCCCTAGTGCACAAGCATACGGCTCCTAGGAGTCGGCAATACATCGACTTTAGCACCAAATAGGCTTGTCAGGCCCAAAGATCTAAGACGTTGCCAGGCTAGCAATAGTTAATGATTGTAAACAAACTATGTATCTCATATAAATACTTACAATAAGCAAATAACCATGACAAAATAATAAGTTGAATTGCACGTGATTTACAAGTCTCAAACGTGTATAAGTGTATCATGTATAAGCTATCATGTTTCACCCCAATTTAGTGTAAAAATATGAAAAAGGGGCAAGAAAACTCACTTGACAATAAATATATAATGGCGATTAATAAGAATAATAACAAGCTTCGCCCCAAGGTGTATCGTCACAAGACACCTAAATATGTATATTTACAAGATAAAGCTCTACAATAAGGTTAAGGACTAGGAATCAACTTGATGTTTGGGGTTTTGTTGATTATATTTGCCAAGTAAGAACTCATTTATTTCTCGGGGAAACGATTTTATTTATATTTTATATAAACATATGGATTAATAATAACTTTTATAATAATTTTGTAATGTTTATCAAGTTTAGATCATTTTGTAATTTAAATAAAAAAGGAACATAAAATTAAACAATAGATTAAAGGTATGTTTGAAATATTAGTTTGTGTAAATTAAACTAAATTTTAAAGTCTACATTTTTATAAAAAATATTGTAATATATTATTACGTTAGGATAATATTATAAAGTTATTTTTTTGTAAATAAATTACAGAAAAAATAATTAAATAATTTTAAAAGAAACAAAGTTTATGAATGATTTTTCATAATTTTTAGAAATTTTAACATTAATTTGAAGGCCAAAAGGCCTAAAAAAATACATGAGGTTCCCCGGATTCGAACCGGGGACCTCCTGTCTAGGGGTCATGTGTTTTACCAGTGAACCAAAGGCTTCCAGCCGCGTTAGAATCCGCTCTTTAATTGTTAAATACACACTTAAACAAAACCCCCAATTTAATAAGAACCCTAGAATCGATTTGATTCCAATTGAACATCGAATTGATATTGTTAATGAAATCAATCATAGGGCTTTGATTGCCCATGTGAAGCCGAGCACAAAGATGTGTGGTACTTACGTTATTAAGTTCGAATTGATGGTCTCAAGTTCAAGGACGATTCGTGACTGCGGGGATGTGCTTCAAGGTGCAAACGAGGTTGATAACCCAATTAAACTTGTATGAAGCTTCGGATGATCTTGAAGATGAAGAACCCTCAATCAATTTGAACTAAGAAGGCTTAGAAGGGTAGTTTCGACTAAGTTGCAGGTTGCGGGAAAAATGAAATTGGATTCGTTGTTTGTGTTGATTCAGGTGCAATTGGGATTGATAGAAGCTTTAGATTACTTAGACGTTCGATTATGAATCATTTAATTTGGTTATTATTAAGTTTTAATGGTCGAACGGCTATATGGTTAGAAACGCTCGGTTAATCACTCGATCGGGTTCATAACCGACGTTTAAACGCAATTAAAGTTCATGATTGTGTTCGAATCGTATTCAAGAACGGTTTGGGGACGGTTTTAGATCGAAAAACATCGATTTTTGGCGGTTTTGTGCCTCGCCGGACTTGGCCGGAGCCCGGCCGGCGAGCTCACCGGAAAAACGGGGTAAAGGCGGGTGGTTTGGGTTTTTGATAAATTACACTTTTGGTCCCTCAACTTTGATTTTCTATTATTTTATGCATAAAGTTTCTATTTTAGTTTCTAAAATGACAAATTAACCCTCAAACTTAATTTAAGTTTATATTTTAAATATGGTTAAGTTTAATAACCCTTATAATTATAAATAACCATATTAAAAGTAATCTTATTATACTAATACTATTATTCATTATTACAACTTATTATTATATTACTTATGTTAATCTTAACATTATTATTATTATTTAAACTCAACATTTCATAAAAAAGAACCCAATTACAATAAAGAATAAGCACAAACACACGCAAGTTTCCAAAATTGACAATAATAACCTTGTAAGAGTAAACGAAGTTAACTTTTAGTTAACGAAAATACGAGATGTTACAACCGGGGTGAATAGAGTATCGAGTCTTGTGAGCTTCATCCATAATCTTCACCCGTAGATCCCCACAACGAGGGATCCACATCCTCCCAAATCGAGTTCTAACACCAAGTGTGTTTTCACCCAATTCTACGACCAGACCTCTCATTCTCTCAGAGTTAAGATGATCTTACTTCAATGCCTCATCTTGAAACTCTTTGACCTGCTTCATCACATCGGCACATCGGAGGTCATGACCAACTGATAAGCTTTCACCCAAATCGGCTCGGGTCTCTCCTTTCGGCTAAGGGTGTCTTGCAACAACAGGGTTGCTTACCTCATTGGCAATCTCAACGATTGCATGCTATCCGAGTCTCTTCCAACAACAGGGTTGCTCACCTCATTGACAATCTCAACGATTGCATGCTATCTGAGTGTCTTGCAACAACAGGGTTGCTCATCTCATATATGTGCTTGCTAGCCTTTCCTTCGTTCATTTATCATTCAATAATGCATGCATTCTTACTTCATGTTCCTTTTTCATTATCTTTCACTTTACGTTACATAATACTCCATTCATTCATTAACATGACACGTAAAGCCACAGGAAAGATAAACATACGTCTAACAAAGAACATAACATACACAGTCATCACACATACAGGGCAACATTATACATACATAACATACATTATGCATAAACATGCAACATCATCATCATCATGCCCAACATGCTCTCTAAGGCCACAACAGTCATCTTACATGCTCTTATGGGAATCTTTATGTCAAAACTTACATCTACACTTTCCTCCGAAAGTCGGAAGTCAAACTACACGTTCCTTCGAGTGCAACGGCCCTATTCGGGTGTATGGACATCCTTCAGTCGCATGGCCTCCATGCGACTGAACATCATGCGAATGAACCAATGCGGATGAAACTCATGTGAATGAACACCCCATCGTGCGAATGGACTAATGCGGATGGACCTCATGCGAATGGACTAATGCGGATGAGCACTTATGCGATTGGACCTTCAATCGGTGATCTCCATGCGACTGGCCCTTCAATCGTGTGAATGGACCCTCAATCATGCGAATGGACCCCAATCGCACCCTATTCGGCCGTATGGCCTCCATTCGGTCTCCAATCAGTCGCCTAGCCCTAGCTGATGCAGAATGCAATTCAGCTGAAAACAAACTCCCTTTTCGACTTCCAACTCATCTAAGCCCCTTTTAAGCCCAAATCGACCATCTTAAACCTTAAGGATGCATACCACAACACCATTAAAACACACACAAGCCCAGAAACAAACTCTAAACGCATCACATGCAACACACCCAAATGGGTTAAACACACATACATACAAAAACGGGTTTTCTATGCTTTCCAGCCTCAAAATCGTTTGAAAATAAGTAAAAGTGGGGTCCTAGAACTCACACAAACGACACCGAGAAGTAGAGCTTCGGTTTGACTTGCTACACGATGATTTTGCCCGGTTGAATCTACTTGAACCAACCTTTTCTCCCTTTTTCTCTTCTTTCTCTCTTCCCCTCTTTGATGGCTGAATATGTGGGTGTGGGAAGAAGGTAAGGGTTTCTCTCTCCCTTTATATACCCCCACTCGCCCGTCTTTCTTTCGTTAGCGAGTTCGGTCCCTCGACTTAGGACTTTGTTTCTTTCTTCTTTCGTCGGCTTCAAAATAGATAAATAACCGAGTGTTACAACAACACAACCATGCCATAATCCATATAGCCATACTATAAACCAATAGTATAAGCTTGCAAATACAAAGATAAAACTTGTTAAATACCTATTCATAACCCATTACATAACCCAAAAGAGAACCAACTGTAGTATGTAGACTCCACGTGACATGCATGTTTCAAAACCAAATATAATTAATATCCTTATCAACACCTATTATCTTTCATAAGTATATGGATTCATAAGTGGTAATTGCATTCATAAGTTTTTTTTCTTAATGGGTGCAACTGGATTTTTTTGTTTTCATACGCTGGTTCCATAATTGTTGCATGTAATAATTCATAGTGTTAAATTCATGTTTTTTATTGTTTTCCCCAAAGCAAATACGTAATCACAAACAAATTGTTAATATAACACTCTGATCAAATTTGCATATAATTTTGATACTTTATACCATCTCACTTCAAACTCATCACATGTACATACGTTTGATTGATACACAATTTAGTTAATGGTTTAAAGTCAACTAAATATTTGAAACTCCAAACTCTCATTGTAATCTCCATTCTTTAATAATACATACACAAAACAACAAAATCACAACTTATCCATAAATCAAATACAAATCTTGCTTTGTACAATGAAATAAGTTTTATCTAAAGATGAATGTAAATTGCATACAAATGGTTAATGGATTTTCAGTTTAAAGTTTAAAGTTACATAAATAAAAAACTAAATGAACATGGTATTCCTTGTCTATAATTTCTAAAATCACTGTGTACTTTCTAAATGCATATCACATAATAAAGCATATAGCTTCCCATCCTGATTCTACCATGCGTACTCTTTGCACATATGTGACGATTTCGACATTCTTAGTTTTGGCCCTAAAGGAATCTAAAAAAACTACTTGCACGTTAATCAAAGCCAAATTTTATTACAACAAACGCGAAATGCTTCATTAAAGAAGTATAATTATTATCAAAACAATCTAAGTGTTTCAGGTTGACCCAAGTTGTGACATGTTTTAATTCACCAAACTTTTTTTCCTTAATGACACAAACACGTTTGATTCTCTCATTTTACCACCTCAAACTTTAAACCCATAAGTGTCAAGAAATGGCTAAATTACAACTTAAAATCAAATCAACACACGTGATCCAATAAAAAAATAAGAAACCAAAGTGGATGTAATGAACAATTCTTGAATACAAACTCAAATAAGTGAATCACACCATATATTTTAGGTCTGCGTAGAATGTACCTTTTTGTGTAGATTGACCTCAAAATAATCAAGGAAAATAAGTTACAACTGTAGATTCAATCTTTTCAACCAATAAACATGCAATTTTATGAGAAACATAAACTCTAAATTTCACATTTGGAAACATGAGGAGTCTCAATCATTTGGATATCAAAATGATTCACACACCAAAAAAATACAAAATTTGGAGCAAACAAATATTAGAATTTACCTCAAAACGCTTTACTTTTATCCTTTCCCCCTTTATTCTGAACTGGTTTTCTATAGACTTTAATTGTAGGATACCATTGTAAGGAGGGATGTTAAACATAAACTTGAATTTGTTACACATTTCATTGTTGTTTGCATGTCAAAAGCAACTGGTATCTTAATCCACAAGGAAAAAGGACAAAACATCCTATTCAAATGTATGTATATACTCAAACAAAGAGATGAATGACCATGTCAAATGAGGGTTGAAAACATTAAAGTCCCACACTGAAAAAATATAATCAATATATGGAGGACAATAAGGTTGTATAATAAATATAAGTAGATATCAACAAAATAATCACTTGTCACTTAAATATATACATCAGGTTACTTTTAATATATTGCTTACATAATACGAATTAATTGCTTCTAGGAATTTATTATTCAATTCTATATGAAGTATGATTAAATCTCACAAAACACTAATTGTTAATATATTACATATGTTTTAAGCTTTAATAATCAATAATTCAACATTCGCAGAAATAGAAAAATGATTAAAAATTGACACCAAATAATAAAGAACAGTAACGACATCAACCTAAAACCATAAGCATACCTCAAATATACTAAATCAAAATATGTCAATACCAACAAAAAGGGCAAGATATTTATAAACGCTCACCGTTAATAATATGGCTGGTGTTGACTTAATTTTGCTTAATGATACCTAAGATTGTAAAACCCGTAGGTAGCTACTGGTTTGTTGCATAGTTCACTCAGGGACCTAAAAAACAAACAAAGCATACATAAAAATCATCATATCACACTACACAACTTGGAAAACAAATAACCCATCTACACATATTATAATGAATACAAGTAAAATGTATTGTGAAAATGCAGTAAACAATAATTTTAGTTTTAAACATATCCATGTAACAGTTTGATGAATTGGACTCTCCAATCAAAAATGAAAGAATTCATCTATATCAAACTTTAGGTTGGGAACTTTGGAAGTCTAGTTAAAGCCATTCACAAAAATGGATTCATAAAACAATAAAGAAACCAAAACCCAATTAATCAATGTTAGGTTTTTGGCTTTACTCAACAGAGATTGTGTTTAATATTGGTTTAAAAATATAATATCAATATGATAGGCGTTGAAAAGATAAAAAATACTGAAATTAGTGGTGATTTTTTTTGAAAAGATAATGTCGTGAAAAAAGTTACGAACGTTTTAAAAAAAAGTGAAATTGGCATGTGAGTTGCATGTGACTAAAATGTGTGGTTAATATGGTTTCTAACACACACACACACACACACACACTATATATATATATATATAATATAATATATATATTATATATATATATATATATATAATATATATATATATATATGTATGTGTATATATATATACATATATATATACACATATATATACATATTATATATATATGTATGTATATATAATATAATATATATATATGTATATTATGTATATATATGTATATATGAGAGAGTGTTCAAATGAGAACCATCTTTTTTTGTGAGACTTAGGAACCAATCTCAACCATTTATATTTTATCACATGCAAATCACATGTCATTTCCCCCTTTTTTTTAAACGTTCGTAACTTTTTTTCACGACATCATTTTTTCAAAAAAAAAAATTCACCATAAAATTCAGTATTTTTTATCTTTCCAACGCCTACCATATTGATATACTTTTCTAAAAAAATCGTACATCCATTGTTTACATATGTGTAAATCTAGTTATACACATGTGTAGTACTGGATTTACACATGTGTAAATCCGATATTACACATGTGTAAAACGAATTTCGTAAAAAAAACGAGAATTTTTTTTATTTTTTATAAATTTTTTTATATTTTTTTATGAAAGAAGGAAAGTTGAGGAACATTTTTGTGTTTTTATTTTTTATTTTTATGTTATTTTTTGATTTATAAATTTTTTAAATATGTTTTTGTAATTACAATTTTGCCATTAAAAACTAGTAGTTGAGATTGGTTTTTAAAGTTCTTACAAAGAAAACTAGTTTTATTTGATCCCTCCTATATATATATTATATATATATATATATATATATATATATATATAATATATATATATATATATATATATATATATATATATATATATATATATATATATATATATATATATATATATATATATAACTAACGTACCAAAAGTTGTTGAGGAAATTTGGTAATACAAACGAAATCGGATTCACTAGAAGGCGTCTGAAAACTTTCAGATCAAACTAATTTGGTGGTTCACCCAAAATTGTTCAATCGGATACAATCTAGTGATTTAGAAACGAAAATATGTTTAATTTTGTGATCAAGAACGAACCAGAAAAAGAACAGAATTTATGACCAAAATTTCTTAAAGCGTATTGCAGTTTTTTCCATTAGAAAACTGCCTAGGGCAGTTTTTGGGTCCTCAAATTGACACTTTCGGCCCTTCAAGAATTAATAAGTTAATTCTAGAGAGACTCCGAAAATGAATTTTATTGAAGTAATAATGACGGGAATAAAAAATTTCCAAGCTGACCTGGCAGCTCGACCCCAGCCAGGGGCTCTGCCCCTTGGACCCCGCCAGGGGTTGCCGCCCCTTGGACCCCGCTTCCAGGGGCGCTGCCCCCGGACCCCCGCCAAGGGGGCGCTGCCCCCTTGGAACCCCCGTCAAATACGGATTACGCGCCTAGGATCGTAATAGATTCAAACAAGCGTGCACTCCGCACCTCCTAACTTGTTTGAAGTCTTTTATGATCGAATTGGTCAACACAAGTTAATCCCAATTACACTAAAATATCCAACAAAGTTTACACTAAGAAAAAAAAACACCCCTCTCTTGTTGTTGTACTCCTACGGTCGTCATCCCCGACCCTTTTTGTGATCTTGCCCCTTTGTGTCATAAATTACCATATTTTCAAAGTGGTCAAAGCCCAAAGTCCGTAAAGCTAATGTTTTGGGCCAGGACCTCCATATTTTATGAAAGGTATTTTAAATAAATTAAATAAATTTGGTTTGGCTAGCCACTCCAGTTGGGCCTCAAATCTCTCTACATCTATTTCTTAATTTTAACATTTTGATTCTGATTCTTGATTCTAAATTTTTGAATTTCGATTTTAATTGTATATTATTGGTCTGATTCTCTATTTTCAAATAACAAATAACTGATTGTTTGCACTTAAATGTAAACTAATTTAAAATAATAATTAACCTGATTGTTAGCACTTACATGTAACCAATAGTTGAATTTCGATTCACATATAAATCAAACTGATTTATCCTTGTAACTCTGATAGTTTATGCTTAAATTTTGAATTTTATTTTGATAGTTGATTTTGTTAAATTGTTGGTGCTTGCAATTTGTAAAATAAACTTGTTAAGCTATTTAACTTGTAAAACAAAACTTGTTTATGCTTGTAACTTGCAAAACATAACATATTATTTATTGTTTTATTTACCCGTTAAATTATAATTTTTTTAGTTTATTATTGCAGGTTTTCCGACCCAGGTAAAAAATAAGAGTTTATAATGTTAATTTGGTAAAAAATAAGGTTTTTTGGTTCGCTTAAGGACCTCAAAACCATTGTGATGCCCCTGCCATTTTTAGAGGTCACGATCTTTTAGCCAGGTAATATTGATGGTTGGCATGTGTAAAATTGGTATGATTTCAAATTTTATAAGTGTAAAGCTAAACATTATTTAAGAGTAAAAAATAGTTGTTAAAAAAGAGGTAAATTTGAAAATTATAATCAAGTTTTAGAATTGTTCTAATTAGAACATTTATAAATTTTTTAGTTTTAGTCAAGTCACTTATAAATTTTTATCAAATCAGGTCACTTATAAATTGTTTTCTAATCAAGTCACTAAAGTTTCAATATAGTTCTAATTATATTATTAATAATTTTTTTAAAAAATTGAGCAATTAAAAAATTAACAATATTTATAAAAAACCAAAGTATCTAAAA
Organism: Flaveria trinervia; assembly: GCA_025506515.1. NCBI lineage: Eukaryota > Viridiplantae > Streptophyta > Magnoliopsida > Asterales > Asteraceae > Flaveria > Flaveria trinervia. The sequence continues at coordinate 4,901,791 of CM046457.1, read as the reverse complement.
AGGTTTACGAATTGTTCTAAAAACTAAAAAAAGTATAAGTGACCTAACTACAACTTTTTTAAAACTTTAATGGTCTGATTGAAATAAATATAAAATCATAATGATTTGATTGAAATATAAAAATATTGTGACCTGTTTAAAAAATATAAAAATATAAGTGATTTAATTAAAATATTATTAAAATTGATTACTATTCTGTAAGTTTTTTCTTCAAAAATATCATCATCCTTAGGGAATCCATTCACACTTGAAAAATGGGTGTTTTTATTAAAATAAAATAAATAATAAAAAAACACCCTTTATATGTGATAAAAACTAGTATAATATTGTATAGAAAATGAATCACATGGATGTACCTTAAAATTACATAAACTTAGAAACATTCAACCCATGATTCGATGAGTAGGGAATCCACTCACAAGAAAATACGAATTTTTTTTAAAAGATATGAAGAAGACACCATTTTCATATTGTAGGAATATCGTATTCAAACAAATTACAAGAATGTCAATTAAAATCACAATAATTGAAAAAAATTCAAACCAATATCTTCAATAAGTAGTCTTTGATTGCAAAAAGTTAACTATTTACATCACCATTCCATATCAACATCAACACAATAAAAAATGTTTCCTAACTAGTGAGGTCACTCTTCGCGTTGCGTCGGGGAAATCGAATATACACTCTAATATTATATGTACGATTGTAAAATAACCAGTTTCATGTGATAACACAACTCACTTGAAACAAATGAGCAGTTTTTGTATTAGCATCTATTTTTTTAAACTATCAACCAAACCCAAACTTGTTGTTTCTTTTTGTGGTGTAACTATAAAAGCATAATTAGAGAAAAAACAGAAAAAGTAATGATAAGCCATAACTCAATCAATTTTCAATGCCGAAACCTCATAAAGTGTAAACAAAATATAAATTTGAACCAAAAGTGTATGTGCGAAAACTAAATAAATAACCTATAAATTTAGGAGATCCAACAAAATAATCTTTTACCTTTCATGGGAGAATGCCTTTAAATATTTCTCCAAGCTCCTTGCATAGGCCGTTTTTTCAGTCCAATCATCATACCTCCATCCTTGAGTATGATCGAATTTGGCAAACGGGAAAGTTATTGTTCAAGTTGCCAGTAATTGGCCATAAGCCACAGCTAATATGGCACATTGCATACATTGATATTAATAAGCAGTTCCAACAGCATTGACATTTACATCAAGTGTTCCTAGGTTTGGTTTATTTACATAGACCGTGGAGTTGCAACTATCACGTAGTGCATAATATTTACATTGACCAAAGTTACTACAAAAGATTGGCTTTCACGGTTCATGACATCGATGTCTTAGCTGCATCTCCTAACCGGTTTCCTAGGTTAGTAGCAAATGGCCTCTATCTTGCGGCCTTAACAATGCTGCCCAAAATATTGTGCACATTCAAAAGAGTTAAGGCCTGGTGGTTTTAGGCCGGAGGGTGGGTTCTTTTGCTTCCCAAGTAACCTATGGTTAGATTAATTAATTAGTGTTAGTTTTTTTTATTTCTTAGAGTGGATGCGTGTTAAGTAAAGATTAGAGTATACCGCTCCCGACTTCTAGCTTTCGCTTTGCTGGTGGTGCCATTGCAGGTGTAGCTGGTTGTTTTAGTATTAACTTTGAACCAGCCTTTGGTGTTACTGACTTTGGGCTGATAGTTGTTGCATTTGCTGTTTTTTCATGGGTATCTATAAGTGTATTCGTAAAAGTCATGTTATATTAAATATTTTTTAAAGTGGATTATAATTAGGGTCATCAATATACCTTGCAGGATGTTTGGTTCATATTCTTGGTTCTGGTGCATGGTGTTAACAAATTGTTGTGCCCTTCCTGCATGCTCAAAGTCTCGGGTGTTTGAATCCGTTATGTGTTCAGCATTGTTGTTGCTCGTGAGGACCTATGATTTTAAAATAAATTAAATCTTGGTTGTATGGTATATCATTCGGTATTTATTTTGGTACCTTATTGCACAGTTGCTGGTGCGGGCTGTGGATCGGGATTGTCAGGTGGGACTTCTTCTGGAATGTCATCCTGATCTGGATTTGGTGTACAATGAAGTGGTTTGATTTTGGTTGTACCCTATAGTTAAACCTAAGCTCAAAGACTTTGGTCATGCCCCTGATTGCGTGGAGTGGTTCTGGTAGCACATCTGGGTTGTCGTGTCCTTCCTGCACTACCAGTGTATGGCATGTTGACTACTGCCCCTGATTGTCGTGTCCTTCCTGCACTACCAGGGACATGACTACTGCATCAAACATAGTGACAGTAGTCGTGCCTGTTTCATCAGCGATAATAGCACTCATGCAGTAACTGTAAAAGCAGTAAATGTTAGTTGGATGTAGTTGCAAACCTAACTAACCCATTGTATGAATTAGGCAAACCTAAGTATATGATAAATTTTTTTAAAGAACAATGTAGTTCTAGTTGCAGGAAAATTTATTCTCAACTAATTGTAAGTGTTTTATGATATGAAATTCAAGGCTCACAGGAATTTAGGTTGTTCTTCATCAGGATGGTCGCCACACACTAAAGACGTCGATCTTGGTGATAGCTTTTTGTTACACCTTACACATCCCTTGTAGTACCATGTTTGTCCTTGGACAAAATCAGTGATAGTAGCCACACATGTAAACCTCCTATCCTGAAAAGCAATTAAACAATGTCTTATCAAGAAGTTATTGATTACGTTTGTACTTTATTAGTGATTCTCTGGGGGAGATACGTGGTTTGAGTGTGAGCATTTAATAGAAGGTACAAGTTATTATAGATATGAAGGTTTTATGACTGCTTACAGCATGTTGTTGTGGATTCTTTTGCAATAACTGCTCAATTGTTACCCTGTTTCGGTTATCCATGGGCATATCCATGTATCTTTCTCGAAAACTGTGGTTATAGTTTTTTTAGCGCACAATATGGTATATACATTGTGTTTGTATACAATCAGAGGCGGGTTCTATACCTAGCTGCCAGAGTTTGTGCATCTTCGATGCCAGGGTTTATGAAGATATGGGTTGCTGATGTTGATTCTAGCTGCAAACGCTCAAAGTTGCTGACTTCATTGATGTTATGGCGACTATACATGGAAAGCCTTCATATCGGAGCCTGTTTACATCTATGCGTCCAGCTATTTCAGACACATCGCCACCTCTATGAAGTTTTCGCTGTGAACAATAAAGCATGTTATCTAGTTAATAGGAATATCGGAAACTCGTTTGATAATAATAGTATTTCCCTAGTGGTAGGTATGTCTTACTTTGAGTCTTCTAGTGTGAACTTTAAAAGCCTCCTTCCAGAACATGTGGTTTGATCAGTTGTAAAAGAATCAAACCTACCTATGTAGTCTGTTACAGGTAAAGGCATTTTATGTCTGAATTGCAAATAAGTATAGTTATATGCACCTAATGTAGGAGTTTAGTCACAGAAAAGATAATTTTAAGTGTAGATATCCACATTTAAGTATCAGATATGATTATATAGGTTTTATTTAAAGATGCAAAATATGGTATGTCTTGTTAGTATTTATGAGACACTATTAAATTGGCCCATGCTATGAATAGAGGTCGTAACACACACACACACACAAAGCAGTGTAACTCTTTATAAGCATAAATTTACCAGTGAGTAGAAAGGAAGAACCCAAACGCTTTCTCAGGCCTTCGAATGAATGAAAGTTGAAGTAGTAATGGGGGAAGCCTTCGGTGTCAATCGGCAAGAAGGAAGTTCCTCTTGCGAGTATGATTGTGGCAGGATGTGTGACGACATTGTGACTCTTTCTATGGCTTACGGACAGATAGTTGCTAACCCGATAGGTAGAGTTGAGGTTTATTTTGTGTTCAATGTCGCGCTTGTTACCATGGGCCTCAATAGCGCATCCCTATTGTTTATCAAAGATGTTAGTCACTTCAATAAATAAATGTTATCGTTGTTTTGGTCATGGGTTTACAAAAAGATGTAATATCATTTGGGGAATGGTTAAATAGATTGTGCGGATTGCATCAAACATGATACAAGAGGCGGGTTTATGAAATTTCTAATGCAATCATGTTATGATTTGTGTTACTATATGTAGATAATATACGTATGTATGCAGACTTAAGGATACATATATATATAATATATATATATATATTATATATGTATGTATGTATGTAGTATGTATGTATGTATAGGTGTATTTAAGATTGTCTTACCTCCTTGTCAACAAACACATAGCAACACTCGTCTGTGAAGACATATGATTGCCACTTTTGTATCACTCGTACTTCCACGGGTTCAACCTCATCACCCTTTTTACTAACTTAACACTTCTATAGGCCATGAGGTACAAAGGCAGAACATTTACATCTTCAAAGTAAAATTTATATCAAAAGGCACTGCATCATCATTAAAGTTGTACATATATATATATATATATATATATATATATATATATATATATATATATATAATATATATAATATAAGCCTTGCATAACACAAAAAACCATGCATGTATATCAATATATGAATGTGGGTGGTTAGAATATATAAACGTACAGGGCTATAATGGACACCCTGCAGAAAATCAGAATAAACTATATTTCTTGTTTGCGCATCCGTGTCTCCTTCACATGGCATTATAAGGACTTTAAGAGCCTGTATGGAAGTTGCTCTTGAAAAAGCTACATAGAGTTGGCCGTGGCTAAAAACCGGTTCGGGTAAATAGACACCTATCTTACTTAGAGATTGACCTTGGCTTTTATTGATAGTCATCGCATAACAAAGCTTAATGGGAAATTGTTTTCTTTTAAAGACAAATGGAAGGTCAGCATCATTTTGAACAAAGGTAATACGTGGTATGTACACATGATGACCGATAGCTATGCCAGTTATCACCAACGCCTCAATTACCTTTGGAAGCAGCCGGGACACCAATAATCTAGTACCATTACACAAACCGGAATCCTGGTTTATGTTTCTAAGTAAAATGATTGGTGCGTTGACTTTAGTTCTAAACAATGTGGAGGGAGGCCGCTAATAGATAAGGAGTTCAAGTATTCCGTTGGATATAGCGCCTCGGTGTCACCTCCGTCATTTGCATGTGGTTGTATAGAGTCGGAACTTAAATATGAGTGGGTTGACCCCTGACACATGGCAAGGACGACTTCATTGATGTAATCTGCAGTTTTGTTCTTTGGACATATGATCGCTTTATCTGAGAACCTCGTGATTGTTGGATTGGCTAACGTTTCTTTATCATAGATAAAATTTATTAGCCTTTCCAATGAATCTTCGGTAGGTGGTATCAAAAACTAAAGGGACATCGATTATGTTGGTGTCACTTTCACTACCGGTCAAGGAATACCAACTTTACCATCACCGATGTCAAGCAACCATCAAGAAAACCATTTAATATCGTCTTGTTCAGAACAACTTAAGTTTGGTTTATGTAGGCGCATGTTTTCAATCAATAGATGTATGATAAAAAACTTCCACAAATATGATTTAGACAAGGAAGAATTGATTATGTCAGCTTTAGAGGCCTTTGGTCGCATAGGTAGTGTTTGCCTAAAATCACCACCCAATAGCACAGATTTTCCCCCGAAAGGTTCAGAAAGGCTATCTAATATATCCCTTAATGTCTTGTCTAGGGATTCAAAACAACGGCGATCACTCATAGGAACCTCGTCCCAAATTATCAAAGATGTTTCAGTAAGTAGTTTCGCCAGCTGTGTATTCTTCTTAACATGACAAATAGAATCATCTGTGAGGTTCAAAGGAATTTTAAATCTGGAATGTGCTGTTTGGCCAGACGGCAATAACAACGATGCAATTCCAGAGGCAGCAACAGCCAACACGATCTTACCAATGGATCGTAACCCATATATTATCGTTACCCATAAATACGTCTTTCCAGTACCACCATGACCATAGACGAAAAGCAAGATTTGTCTATTCGAAGAACTGCCTGAACAACCGATCATAGATGGCGAGTGGTTGGGAATGCAGATTGTTTCTTAAAACCTCATGCTCATCTGCAAGCCTTTGTGGATCGTAATTTTTTTCTTCCATTAAAAGTATGTTACTTAAAATAGAAGCAAACTCAGCCCTAGGCATTGGCAAGCCAAAATTACATAGAGATGAGGAACCTGAACTGGCATTCAGAAGAAGTTTTATCTCAAATAGCACATGCTCTTGAAGATCATCGTCATTCATGTGGGAAGGACTTAACCCGGTACTATTTTCGACGCTAAGGAAGACGTCTTCACTCATGAGGAGTCAGTGCTTTTGCCATATTTCTAACGGATTAGAGACCTCGCAAAACAATAAGATATGTGTGAACAATGAACGCAACTCTTTAGCTGTTGCCCACGTCGATGCTTCAGTTATTTCGTACGACCATTCGTCGTCGTTGATCAACAAACCTAGCTTTTCACATGCAGAACGATATATTGGTAACACCTGACTTGAACAGTACACATGTCTTTAAAAGTTTGGCATCCAACCTGGTGGGCAAGTAACATGCGTACATAGAACGCGTCACCACATGAAGGATGGATATAAATGAGCCTCCACCACGGGGTGTTCTATTTGATCTCCTCAGAATCCAACATTTACCTCAGGCGTCCCACCTGTACAATAAGAGTGGTCAGTGTAATGAAGATGCCTACCCCTTCCCTCAACATCGTCTCGGTTAGAACGTAACCATTCTGTCAAGGTAGTTTTCTTGGTTGACGGGTTGTTCGAAACATTTTCAAGCCACTCAGATTTTCTAAAAGTGACATTTTGCATATTTTCTAGATGAACAGCAAGCACCTGAACAGAAGGGTTTCTGTTATGGATTGGAAACTTGAAAATCCTCCAGGCGGCTTCATGAGGGCATATGTATTGGCTGTCCAAAAAGGTTTGAACCTCATTGAAGTTCGCCGAAGATGTATTGGCCGCATCAACAAACACCCGAGAATTCGAGATAATTGTATATCGAATTCTATCTGCACCCTTAGATATGTATTTAAACAAATATTTAATAACCATGTTCCACCCACAACACTCAACGTTTATGTGTGCACAAAACCTAAGCAAAAGCTTCTTGTTGTAAGGAACAACCATGGAATCATCCATGGTTGCTCCGTTCTTAATGACAGCAAATTGATTAGGAAACCTTTTGTAAAGAACATAGCCATTCTTATCGAATTTAGTCAAACACTCATATGATTTTGGAAAGCCCTTTGTGCAGTCGGCATTCACCATGCAAGGTGCTTTGGGTTTTACAAGACCGCAAGGCCCATGTAACATGAGTTCAGTGACAATCTTATGAAGAACTGGCTCAGACACAGGATCAGGAATTCTCGCAGATATATACCTGTCAACCTCGGTAGGTTCTTTAACTCTGTGTTGGCCCTTCACCCACAAAAGCGTGTGGCAGTGTGGAGGCCTCTTTTTTGGAACTCTATCGTATACAAATCTAAACACATAAAATTCAAATTGTAGACATAGGAATCCTATACAAATGATCACTTAGAAAATAAATCATGACTTAACATATGCCCCTAGGTACCTGCACCAACCTCCCCAAAAGGTTCACCAGACCTTAGGTACTTAATAAATGCATCTACTTTCAGCTTGAAAACTCTAGCTATGATATCTGGACGATCTTGCGGCTTAAGTGATGGAGTGGCTAACATATATCTATCAATCTCTGGCCATTTAACATTGCATGTGAAGGTTATAAAGTATTGAGGATTCCCGTGCACCCGACATGGCCAAAGCATCCTCATAATGCTTGTACATATATTGTGGCCCCCCGGTAAAAGACGCAGGCAAAACGACTCGTTTACCAATACCGTGAGCGTTAGAATCACCACGGATAACAACATCATGAATGCCTTGCATATACTCACTCCTAAAGTCGTTTTGGTGTGATAAAATGTAGTCTAATCTGTTTTGTTCGATGCAAATATACGAATCGACCAAGAATTGCTGCAAAAGCCTGCCGCCTCTAAGCAAATGAGTATATGTATTTAAACGATCGTGAAGCAGATAGCTATAATACATGTTCATCGTGAGTTGCTTACGTTCGCGAGGGAAATCATAAAATAGACGAAGTTTGGGAGACCACCCTTCTTCACCAAATAAGAAAAGCAAAGGATACTGCAACGACATATACTGTGAATGCAACTTGCTAACCCTTTAGGCACGTCTCCCTTTGTATGAATAACAATGTCAAAATCGGTGGCCCCCGGCTCATACTCATCTACAATGGCGCCGACTGTATCGATAGATGGTGCATCATAAGTCCGCTCTCTACAATCGTTGTAAAGGCGAATAAAAAAGTCGGGCGCGTCTAAAGAGCGACAAAGATCACGAGCGGTGCGGAAAAGTTTGACCAAGTCATTTATTTCATCCAAAACACGCACCAACAATTCAACAATTTGTTCATCTAGAGAAGACTCGGCCTGCCCACCAAAAGAATAAGTCTATTAAAAACCTCGTGGTCAGTATCGTAGATGTACATATGTAAGAAGCGAGGACGTTGACCTGCAGGCGGGCAAAAAGATCCAATATGATGGCATATTTGTCCGCTGACCTTGAATACATAAGGTCCGGGCCTTAAGTTTATGGAATTATCTACAACGGCTCCAAAAGAAGTCATGGCGAACATGGAGTTGTATGCACGTATATTAGTTAGAAAGTCAGCTCGAGTAAAATGGCATTTTATACTATTGGGGGGGTTCACTCGAACGGTGTAACCTAACGCAACCACCTCTACAACAATGGTTATATCTAGGCCTCTGGCTAAGAGGGAAAGCCTTAAGAAGTCATCATTCCAAAACGAACAGAACAAAACTCACAGACCCGATCACAGTCACCAATATCTAAATACGCTGAGGAAAAGGTCAAGAGTGAAGCTGAATGAATAGGAGTTGTCGAGGGAGATGACGCATGAGCAGAAGCACCAGTGAAATCAAAAGAGGTAGAAGATGTAGGTTGAACGTAAGAAATACAATATGTATGTTATTATTAAGAAGCGCGAGTCGTTTAGAAGACACGACCCTGACTTGTTATTACCAACAACAGGAAACCTCCTCTTACACAGGCAGGACGTTTACTATCCATTATTTAAGCACTAATTCGTGGCATACAAGCTAAAAGAAATAGCAGATAACTTAGAAAGAACATAGACACAAACATAAAAGTTTCAAAAACTAACATGAGCACCAAACCATCCAAAAAAAGCCAGCTCAGGTCATGGAAGCTGCAAACATAAGATCAAAAACTAACATAAGTGTTAATACATGTATGTCCCTAGATCATGATATGAAATGTAATAGATCTTGTTTATCTAATTCTGGTGTAATTTGATATGATTAATGAAATGATATTGGTTGATTGTGATTTGTAATGATTAATATTTCATTAATGAGTTGATATAAAATGGTTAATTAGGTTAGTGATTGGTTGAATGTTACATATAATGTTTACTAATTAATACATTCAAACTTAACATAATGAAGTTCTCATGCGAAGGCCCATGCGAATGGACCATAAGCATGAACAACTTCATACGAATGACTCAGTCGCACGACTGAACCGGGTGACTGGATTAGTCGTATGATTGACAAATAAGATTGGCTCAGTAGTCACACGACTGAACACTCAGTCGTGCGGATGAATTAACCGCATGGTTCAATCGCACGACTGAACCATACTAATGGTTCAGTCGCACGATTGAATAATACCAACCTATAAATACAACCCAATTCGTGAAAAAATAGTGACTCTCGATTAATTACGATCCAGACGTACCCTAGCCGTCCAGAAGCCTCCCAATTCGTTCTCCAAGTTCATAGAACACATTAGATCGATTCCAATCGATTTCTAACGTTAGTTTAATTCTTGATTGATTCTTCGTGTGTTCTCACTGATTGGATCGCCAATCAAATAGGATTCCGCACTATTTTATCTGGTTTACACGCTAATCTCCAGGTATTTCGTTCAAATACCAGGTCCTAACAAGGAAGGGATGCACCTGCATCGGCCAATGCTACAGGTTAAGAGAAAAGGACAAAGAACAGACAAGATCAATCAGCTTCTACCTCTGCCCCTACAAGTGATGAAACCATGATACAAGAAAAAAGTAAAGATTAGATGTTTATGTATTTATCTTCTTTTGTATTTGAATCATGTAATTGAACACAATGTATTTAATGTTTATATTACTTTAATGCCTTTCTATTTGATTAATTACTAATGATTTATGTGTGGAATGTTTAAATCAAACAGATCAAAATTACCAAAGAGATGAGTTTGATGTTGCTCCCCTTCAGCAGGTCAAGTCTCAGCTAACAATGATTCTTGATCTGCAAGGGATTGTCAGGAGGTCAGTGAATTATACCCCTGAAGAAGGGGAAATAATTCATGACCTATCAAATGAGCAACTCGCAGAGCTTTTCGAGCTAAATCCAGATGAAATAGTAAAAGATGCCCCGACATGCGATTCGACTAGTGACGAAGAGCTCAACGATGTTGATGATGTAGAGATCGAAGATGTCACTGCAGAGGAGTACCCTTAGTACGCTGACAATGAGGGTAATATGGTCCCCAATCTGGGTGAATCCCTTGTCAGCGATACTATTGAGGTGTTGAACAATATGGAGCAAGAAACAGAGAAAGCAGAAGACACAGCCCAAGCCTCAAATGATGATGTTGACATTCGAAAGGCTGAGTGGGCTGCATGTTTTGAAGAAGTTAGAGCCCAACGTACTACACCAAAGAAGGATTCCTACACCAAACTCTATAGAGTCAAGAAACATCACAAGGTGTCAGGAAGGATCAGCATGGGCGTACTTTGAAGATCTCAATGCGTATGCAGTTAAGAGAGAACAGGGCATAGAGTACTTCAGATTCCCACATGATCTGAAGACTCTACCAGTTTTGAGCTCAACCAGCTGGCCAAACTAAGCTTTTGTATGCTGACCCGAGGAAGATGTCAGGCTGGTTTGAGGCTGCTCTGAGAAGGAGTACCACACTAGATGGGTTAACTTCAGACCCAACAGCCTACTAGGTATATCAGAAGGTCTGAGGTTGATGTCATTACTGGAAAGCCTAAGATAGTGTTGAAGTGGAATCCTCCGCGCACAATGTCGAGAATCCCACTCAGGGAAATGCCACAGGATTTCACTCCACATTTTAAGTGGTGGTACTATGATTGGAGAACAGTTGAAGCGGTCATAGTCTTAAGCAAAGAGGGACAAATGGATACTATCAGGGTATTCGACCCGATGTGGCTTACATACTTGTCGGAAAGTGATGTATATACGCTATACAAGTGGCCATTGTTCTATGATACACAAGATATTGTACAAGCCCTCCAGTTCCAGAAAGTTATACGACTCTGCTTCACGTTTGAGATTCACACGGGAGTCACAAAAGAGGATAAGTACAAGAAATACAAAGAGGTTATGCAGAAAACAAAAGATTAGAGAGATCTAGGTCCAATGGGGAGTTTGTTGATACATGTATGTCCCTAGATCATGATATGAAATGTAATATCTTGTTTATCTAATTTTGGTGTAATTTATATGATTAATGAAATGATATTGGTTGATTGTGATTTGTAATGATTAATATTTCATTAATGAGTTGATATAAAATTGGTTAATTAGGTTAGTGATTGGTTGAATGTTTACATATAATGTTTACTAATTAATACATTCAAACTTAACATAATGAAGTTCTCATACGAATGGCCCATGCGAATGGACCATAAGCATGAACAACTTCATACGAATGACTCAGTCGCACGACTGAACCGGGTGACTGGATTAGTCGTATGATTGACAAATAAGATTGGCTCAGTCGCACGACTGAACACTCAGTCGTGCGGATGAATTAACCGCATGGTTCAATCGCACGACTGAACCATACTAATGGTTCAGTCGCACGATTGAATAATACCAACCTATAAATACAACCCAATTCGTGAAAAATAGTGACTCTCGATTAATTACGATTCCAGACGTACCCTAGCCGTCCAGAAGCCTCCCAATTCGTTCTCCAAGTTCATAGAACACATTAGATCGATTCCCAATCGATTTCTAACGTTAGTTTTAATTCTTGATTGATTCTTCGTGTGTTCTCACTGATTGGATTGCCAATCAAATAGGATTTGATCTGGTTTACACGCTAATCTTCAGGTATTTTGTTCAAATACCAGGTCCTAACAATAAGCACCAAACCATCCAAAAAAACGTGATGTCTTTTACCACTCAAACCAACTTAGAACACAAGATTAGCTTAAACTAAAGATCCAAAAGAGATTAAATAACAAGGAAAAAAATACTTCAAAAGCATAGAAACTTTCATTTAATTTTCAGTTTAACCATAATTGATGATATAACTCATCTACTACTTATTTATAGAGGAAAGCAAGCTCCATTTTTATGTTAGAAGGGTTCTATTGGTATAACCAGAATACGAACACATAATCAAAAAGAAGTGAGCATACTCTTTTCTTATACACGAGACAGAAGTAGACATGAATATCAACAACAACAAATTTGCAACTTTATGAATACGTCTCATCCAAGGTACCTTATCTCGCACAACTACCCAATTAGAGTCGGAAACCCATGTGAAATGCAATTATCTAATTAATAGCTAGTGCCTTACACATGGTTAGTGATGAGAAAAATATAAAATTAATATTTTATATGTTAACTATTATTATATCATTTGAGGGAAACGGTTTGCATATGACATAGTTTTATTGCATTTTATGAAATAAAACATCAATCTAAATTTTACATTCACTATTGACCCAAACAAAAATCACAAAAAAATATTTTAAGTTGTTTATGCAAAAAAGCAAGTGTATCTGGATATTTGTTCTAATATAATTAGATTAGAAGATGATTAATTGGAAGATGTCAAAGTTCACTAATGTTTTGATTACTTTTAATATAATTACAAACTTTGTATAAAAAGATCTTAATACAAAGTAAATTCTTCCAAGAAATGAAGAAAACATGATGGCTAATTTTGATTAAGCAGAGCATGAACACATAATAAAAAAGAAATGAGTATACCCTTTCTTACACAGAGATGAAGAAGACACAAACACCAACAACAACAAACATAAGAAGCCTGAAGGCAGAACACATCAAACAATTCATAAACGACACACAAAAGCAACATAAGGAAAGCCAAAACCGCCAGACGAAGAACGTACCTCATCGCCTTTTGGGAACAAAGTCGGTCGATTATGAAAAAAAGGTCTGGTTCGCAAAAGGCCCACAGATGTTATGTATCTATGATAATTGAGAGTTGCATATCCTCATGAAGCAGGTCCCACGATGGCGATGATATGGGGTTCTTTGAAAAGGATGATAAAATTAATTAAGAAGGGAGAAGGAGTGGTTAAAGGGATGGTGATGTGACACCAAGTGTATGGATCTGTATTGCATAGTAAAAGACAAGATAAAAAAGTAATAGATGTACCACATGCATAAAAAATTGTACATCACTATTTAAAAAATATGGATCGGCATTGCATAGTAGAGGGATGGTGATGTGACACCAAGTGTATGGATCTGCATTGCATAGTAAAAGACAAGATAAAAAAGTAGTAGATGTACCACATGCATAAAAAATTGTACATCACTATTAACAATATGGATCTGCATTGCATAGTAAAAGACAAGATAAAAAAGTAGTAGATGTACCACATGCATAAAAAATTGTACATCACTATTAACAAACTTGAAATGTTATATTATAATTAAAACAAAAAGAAAAACATGCTAAAAATATCTAAAACTATAATTTAGAATATTTTATGAAAGTTGAATAAACTAATTATAATACTTTTTAAAATTAAATTATTTAACTGAAGCACTTTTAAAATTGATTATTTAACTAAAGCACTTTTAAAATTTGATTACTATTTTACAAAGGAATTTTACATATATCCCCTTACTAAGACTTAATATTACATATTTCCCCAACACCTAAAATTAATTACACATTCCCCTTTTCTTAATAAATTACTCATTTACCCTTATTTTAATTTGAAAAAATATCACAGAATAGTAACCAAGTTTCAAAAGTGTTCCAATTTAGTCACTCATGCATATTTTCTCAAATTGGACCTTCAAACGATCAAATCGAGTCATTACCAAATTTATTACGACAAGAAAGTAACGATGGAAAAGACATGGGAGTTAGATTTTCATATATAAAATTATATTAAAAAATAAAAAAAAAGATGCTAATTATGAAAAAATAAAAAAAGTGCCTAAAATTTATGTCAACGTTCTATATCAGCATCAAAAGATAGAAAAAAATATTTTTTAACTAAATCCAAAAGTATAACATGTTAAAAATATGTTATGATGTAAGGCCTCGTTCCCGGAAACCTGACACAACATCGGGATCAGCTTTGGCTTCCTCCCGGGTCATGGTATAAGCTCTAGCACCTGTCCTCTGCCCTCCTTCCTCCGACTTCTTCTTCTCTGCCCCAGAGCTCTCTGCCCTCGGCTTCTTACAGTCTCTAGCGATGTGGCCAGGCTGACCACACCTGAAGCATACGTTCATCCCCATTCTGCACTCACCAGTATTCTCCCTTTCATATTTGTCACACCGCCTCAGCCCTGATCCAGATGTGACCACACGTCGATCACCCACCTTTGCCACCTTCTTGTTTGGAGCAGTTCTACCACGTCCAAACCGTTTTCCATTCCAGTTCCGACTACCACCATCCTTCTTATCCACCTCTGCCACCACCACCTCGCGCTCATCATATATCTGCCAGCCAAGTCAACTGCCGAACTGAAAGTGCTCGGACGGGCGGCAATCATATGCCTACGGATATCCGCCGGCAACCCCTGGATGTATCTTTTAATCTTTCGTGACAATGGTGTCACTTGATCAGGCACCAACCGTGCCATTTCATTGAATTTGGTGATGTACTGCTGGTGTGTCATCATTCCCGCCTCTAGCTGCAGGAAGTCTCTTTCTACCTTGTCCATCTCTCTGTGAGGACAGAATTCCTCGATCACTAGCTTCTTCACTTCAGGCCATCTCGTTCTTCCAATGGCCCTGCTACCCTCGGCTTGACAATGTTGTCCCACCAGCACAAAGCCGAGTCCACAAAGGAGTGGGTAGCGAATTTCACCTTCTGATCCTCACGGCACTCACTGATATCGAGGACAGCCTCCATCTCCCTTACCCACCGGTGAGCAGCTGTCGCAGTGCCATTTCCATCGAAAGTAGGGGCTTGCATCTCATAAACACCCTGTAGTTGCAGCCTTGGGTCACCTCCGGCGCAGGCCCTTCTTCCTCATCCTCATCATCAGACGAAACCGTCTCAGTCTCGGGCTGTCTTCTTTCGCCCGTAGGTCCACCCCTTTCCTTTCTCTCTCCCTCTCTAACTGCCTTGATCACTTCGGTCACTACAAACGGTAGAATCGTCTGCATGACCCGGTGAACCTCTTCCACCACAGCCTCCTTTACTGAGGCCCTCAAATTGGCGCTCTCGTCGCCACCCTCCGGATGAGGGGTCTCTGGTTCTTCATGAACCATTTTCTCGACTCTGGGTTTCCCTTTCTTGGGTCGCGGAGCAGCACCGTGACCTCCACCACGAGAGGCCTTTGAAGATCTACCGCCAGCCATCCTCTATAAGCACAATATAAGATTCAAACGCTAACACGGTCATTCAAGGTAATACTCAGTTTATGTCAAGTATAGTAAGTCCCTAATTACAGTGGCCAGTTGTGATTAGCCACTTACTTTACTCTTCATACCCCAAGCATCTCCTATCCTGACTTAATCAATATCTAAATCTACTAAAAGCACATAATCAAATAGCATGCGCACATAATACCGGTTAACATTAGGAAAAGACATACCTCATGGCACGTAGCTACTTGGGCTGACATCCCTCCATTTGTCCCATTTTTAGTTTAAGTTTAGGTTTTAAAATTTTATTTTAACCCAAATCTCTTAAACTTTGGCTCTGATACCAACTTGTAAGGCCCCGTTCCTGGAAACCTCACAGTTGGTCAATCATAGCAATTAAAACATTAAACATTACAATTAAACAAACTTAAGCAGCGGAAATAATCATTCAAAAGTCATTCATTTCATTTAAACCACTGTTTTGAGCAATACATCTTCATTTAACTGATTACAAAAGACTTGTTTATATGTATTACAAAATAATAGCGACACAGAGTACGAATGGATGTCATACTTTCCCTGCCGAGTAGCTTCACCCTCGTGCCATCCTCAGCAATAATTATCTGCCAACTGAAAATGTATAAAAGTCAGCGTTGCTGAGTGAGCTCTAGTTTATAAGTAATAAAACACTTTCTATATGTTTTATATGAAAATACTCTTTTCTGTAAAATACAACTCTGTACTGTATATGCGAGCACACATCAACTATATGAACAAATATTGTTCGTTCCCTTTACTGTATGCCTTGTCTGTTCTGTAAACTTTTATCTTTATGTTTCACTTTCTGTATGGACCAGTGAGCAATACCCCAACTATATGTGCGATGGAAAACGGGTGATGGACCATCTATATCCCTCGGAAGGGTCAACTGTATCCCTCGAAAGGGTCAACTATATCCCTCGAAAGGGTCAATTATAACTGTATCCCTCAAAAGGATTCTGTGTACTATGTACAAGGCCAACCCAATCACCCAGGACACGCTGCAAAGGTCCTGCCAATCTCAATTGATTGACCCTGTGTGCATAATAGGGTAGCTAACCCGCAGCACAGTTGAGCTAACGACAACATGGTCGTGTACCTCCTGTAAGCTTGCAAGACTTGTTAACATTTTCATAATGTTCCTCTTCTTTTCTTTATTGCTCTTTCACTTATTATTACGATATACTTTACGTTACGATAATAACATACCACGTAAGTCACATACTATAAGTATAATAATAATAGCAATAACTATAATAAGGAACAATCATAAGTAATCATATCATGTATGAAACATCATCATTAATAAGCCCTTAGTATGTGACGAACTCGCTTTGCGCCACCCTATCCCGGTGCCAAAAAAAAGGAGTCCCTAGCAGTACCGACTGTTGTGTCTTCGGCATCGAAAGCAGCAGCAGTCACCTCAAATGGGTTGGGTTCGCTCGAAGTCGTCGCGAGCTCTACGTTTGAAGCTTCAACACAGTCACTCCTTAGTAGCTCGTTGCTACAACTTCTCTTTGGCTCGCCCCTATCTCTAAAGGGGCTTACTCACTTCACTCACTCTCGTTCAGTAGCGCTTTCTTCATTCTTTAGATAGCAGCATGAGAGCTCTGAAATAAGCCTTAGTATGTGACTAAGCCTTAGGGTTTTGACCGAGGTTGACTAAGGGCTTATTAATGATGTTGTTCCATGCATGATATGATTGATTATGATTGTTCCTTATTATTGTTATTGCTATTATTATTATTACTTATAGTATGTGACTTTACGTGGTATGTTATTATCGTAACGTAAAGTATATCGTAATAATAAAGTGAAAGAGCAATAAAGAAAAGAAGAGGAACATTAATGAAAATGTTAACAAGTCTTGCAAGCTTACAGGAGGTACACGACCATGTTGTCGTTAGCTCAACTGTGTTGCGGGTTAGCTACCCTATTATGCACACAGGATCAATCAATTGAGATTGGCAGGACCTTTGCAGCTTGTCCTGGGTGATTGGGTTGGCCTTGTACATAGTACACAGAACCCTTTCGAGGGATATAGTTGACCCTTTCGAGGGATACAGTTGACCCTTTCGGGGGATATAGTTGACTCTTTCGAGGGATATAGATGGCCCATCACCCGTTTTCCATCGCGCATATAGTTGGGGTATTGCTCGCTGGTCCATACAGAAAGTGAAACATAAAGATAAAAGTTTATAGAACAGACAGGGCCTACAGTAAAGAGAACGAATAATATTTGTTCATATAGTTGATGCGTGTTTGCATATACAGTACATAGTTGTATCTTACAGAAAAGAGTATTTTTTATATACAACATATAGAAAGTATTTTATTACTTATAAAACTAGAGCTCACTCAGCAACGCTGACTTTTATACATTTTCAGTTGGCAGGTAATTATTGCTGAGGATGGCACGAGGGTGAAGCTACTCGGCAGGAAAAGTCTGACATCCATTCGTACTCTGTGTTGCTGTTGTTTTGTAATGCAAATAAACAAGTCTTTTCTAAACAGTCAATGATGATGTATTGCTTAACAACAGTGTTTTAAATGAAGTGAATGGCTTTTGATAAATTATTTCCGCTGCTTGAGTTTGTTTAATTGTAATGTTTAATGTTTTAATTGCTATGATTGACCAACTGTGAGGTTTCCGGGAACGGGGCCTTACAGAAAAATTATAAGGTCAATTCATAGGTTTCACATAACGTAACACAAAAAATCCCCGTCATGGATGACCGTTATCTTTTTACGTTAAATCTTAGTAAAATGACCAAAATATCTTTTATTATTAAAAAATCAATATTTATAAGAGATGAGACTCACAACTTCATCTTCAACCTTAAAATACCATTATTCTACCAAACCACCACCACCGCTACCATCTTACTAGACCATCATCGTTACCCACCACCGTAGCCCACCACCTCAGCCCAACTCTCTCTCTCTTCCTCACTATAGTCCCCTCCATCCCTTCGTCCTCATCTTCAACCCACCACACAACATACCACCTTAACCCACCACTACCGCCACCACCACCATTTCTTAGAACACCACAAATACATCACCTGGTAGATTCTATGGTAACAAAAGCATCACATGTCACAACCATTGTAGCCCTAAATTTTAGTGGATTCGAGGTGGCAGCTGATGGTGTTAGAGATGGTGGTTACAGATTAGTTGTGGTGAGATTTAGTGGTGGTTGGATATGATGGTTGCAAAACGGTGGTGGTGGGATGGTGATGGTGTTCCGGTGGTGTTGGGGATGGTTGTTGCGTTCTGGTGGTGTTGGGGATGGTTGTTGCGTTCTGGTGGTGTTGGAGATGGTGGTGTCACTAGAGTTGTCATCAGAGTTGTCATCAGAGTTGTTATGGTTGGTTGTTGGAGTTGAAGAAGAAGACGACTTTTATTAAAGTAGGGTGGGGTGGAGTGGAGTGGGATGGAGTAGGGGTTGGGGTGTGAGTTTTATAATATTATTATATTTTCACAAAAGATATTTTAGTCATTTTTAAAATTTAACAAAAGTGTTAACTGTCATTCACGTCAGGGACTTTTTGTGTTACATTTTCTCAAACATGTGGACCATCTTGTAGTTTTTTCAAATCTGGGGACCGAAAGTGAAAACATGTTTAAGCACGAGGACCTTTCATATAATCAACTCTAAATGTATTAATTTGTTTCTAATTTGCTTCCGGCATTAGTTAATGCTTTGAAATTTGAATGAAATGAACATCAAATCCGATTTTGATGTTACTTTTGGAAGAGGCAATGCTTTCTTGATTAAACAACTACCTAATATGCACACCCAAAGAGACCAAGACTAGGTTCGGTTTATTTGGTATCAATCTATTTTTGGCGTGCTTTGATTTCGTGTATGTATATATAGTTATATACGTGTATGTATACATACACATGTGCATTGGCAGACATATATACATTAGGGTTAGCCTCCGCTACCCTCAACTGTTACGAGTAGTCTAAATAAAAAATTATGATACCCCCTAAAAAATTTTAAACTCAACACTTCATAAAAAAATTTAAATTTATAACTAAAAGTCTAATAATTTATAAAATAATACATTCTATAAAGAACATAAATAATCATTATCCATTACTCATTAACAAATAACATAAAAACCCAAATATCCATTACCCAACTCAATACAATAATAAGCCCAAAAATAAAAATATATATTATACTAATTGTTTTTGTGTATTATAAGTTGTATTATGTACTTTATGGGATGTACTCACTTTTTTTTAACATTTATATTTTAACCCAATATTTTTACATATTTTATAATTTAGCCTTAATATTTTTTTTACTTTCAACTTTGATCCTTTGTACTTTTAAAAATTTACAAATTTCCGTTATACGTTTCGTTTTAAATTTTACGAGTTAACACGCCATAACATGCGTGTGTGGTTCAACGTTTTTTTACTTATTTTTTTCACTTTAACGATCACATCATAATGCACTGGTCCTAGATCAATTTACTTATTGTTTTATTTTTTGTTTGTGTAAGTGTACGGTACAATGTTTTTACATCTGTTTTTTATTCGATTATTTTTTCGTTTTATTGGCTTCTTCAGCGTTGGTGGTCACTAACGCTGGTGTGCCATTAATATTAACGCTGGTGTGCCATTAATATTACTTATCATAGTTTTACGCCTCCTGTTGCAACGTGTGTGAGCATAATACTAGTATATAGTTATTTACAATTTGGAAATAGTTTTTTCTTTAATTTCCCACCGAAGTTTATGATGAAACAAGAAACCCCTTTTACTTTTTTTGCTTTCGTTATCTATTGGTTCATGATTTAGACGGGTTTTAAAAGTCTGATGTCATGATAGTGTGTGTATTACTAATTCATAATAAAATATCAAACTGCTTAATCTTTTGGTTTATATTTTGTAGCATTAACATCAAATGTGAACGTATGAAGTATGAAATAAATTAAATATGAACTTCTAACAACGAGACGATGACCATAGATAGATAGATCTGGTCTACGTTTTGCTTATGGAAAAATACATTTTGAAAAGAGAAAATAATTAATAACATCCCATTTACCTAGGAAGTTAATAAACTATCTTAATAAACTTTTATCAATAGTTGGTATGAAATATTATATTGCTTATTATTAGACCAAACGATCCGCTATATCAAAATTAGAATATAAAATATGAGCATTTAATAAGCTTACTTAAAAGGCATCTCGAATCGAGGGGGTTTTTTGTTAACTTTTGAATGATTATGTGTTGATTCAATAAAAGGTCTGGACCATTAACTACTAAACCATTAAGAGGTTTGAACCATTAAAAGTTACTATATCATTTAACTATTCAAATACAAATATCTAATCAATTCATATAAGAGGTCTTAACCATTCAGCATTAGATTAAACATTCAACACTAGTATAATATTTAATCATTCAGAGGCAAATGTTTGAATCATTCAAACATTTACTCGCGAAACAAACAGTCTGAACCATTAAATGTTAAATCATTCAGATTTCTGAAACCATGATAAAGATGTTTTCAAACAACACATATATAATTAACAGGTTTCAAAAATAGTCATGTTCATTGATGATCAATCCAGCATATATCAACTATTCTTTTTTATTGAGATTCCAAGACAAAGAGAAAAGTCAACAACTATCTAATGCCTTCCCCAAATATTAATTATTTGAAGATCCTTAACTATTTACAAATTACATGTATTTCACTCATAGGAATTGTCATATTCATGTTAAATGACAAAATGAAATTTGTATTGAAATCATTGATGGAACTAGGTTCTTGAGGCCGTCTGCTTAGTAGTGATTTGTTGTCGTTATTTTTGAACTTTTACCTAAAATAGTATGTATAAAACAGTTTCAAGCAAATATGAAAAATAATTTTACATAATAACATTATTGTAAACTACAACTTGAGGCTAGATTGAATTAAAACTTAGACATTAAACTTCAAACTACAACTTTACAAAAATTAACCATAAACGTTAAATGTGCGCTTGAAACCTTTAAACACAAATGTAACTTGCATCTCATTCATCGAGTTATTTGTTACAAACAAGCTCACGTTTGAACCATCAATGAACTACAAAGTACAAAGAGAAACTGCTGTATATTGCTTGTGATAAAAGAGATTGAGTAAAAATTAAACGGGATACAAGGTCTCAGCTTAAAAAAGAGATGGACGTCAAATCATCATATTCATGTCATATAATAGAAAATCGTTTAGACCAAAGATGCAACACAAGATAATATCCATCAAAAAATTTAGACTTGTTACTCGATTAAAGAACTAGGAAAAAACGTAAAAATATTGCTGTTAAATTGATATTGCAAGCTACATTTTATTTTTGTGGTTAGATCGTATAAAACGGTATATTTTAAACTTGTTTTGTATTTTGTTTACAACAGTTTACAATTTACAATTTAAACACATAACATTTTGTTAAACTTTCATTTATTATACAAGTCACAACATGTATTTAGGATTAACTAATCATTTTTGAAAACTTGAGTATAAAAGTTGTCTCTGAGCATAGTCTAACTAGTTAGAAACTTTTCTTGTATGTTGTTGAATATGTTTGGTTTGATCACCATTTGCTTGACCTGTTCGGTGAGATTGATTTACTTCTCATTTTGATGTGATGAGTTTGAGATGTTTCTAATTCAAATCGGTTGATGTTGCTCCATTCAACTTTTAAGAAACATAAAACTTTAAATGTTAATATATAGTATAATTTTTAGATTAAACTTGATTCTAAAATATCTATGAATATAATATAATACATATAAAAAGAGAAAAAAATAATTTTATATGCTTTTAAAAGTGTAAGTAATTACAACTTTGTAAACGTATAGTACGTCTTTTAACGTGAAATTATTAAAATAGAAACGTAAATACTTATCAACCGACTTTAAATTTTAAAACCAACTTTCCTAAGATATTTAAATAGTTATATCTTTTTCTTACGTTCATATTTAAAATAAATGCACCATCTTCTAATTTCAAAATAAATTTACGTCATGTGTTCACCGATACATCACACGAACACTTGTCTATCATATATCATATCATTATATATATAGTAAAAGATAATTGATGAATACTAATCACGTGAAACAAAAACACCACATGTAGTTACGCTTTAAGGTAAAAACACAATACGACATCTTTTGGGCATGTTACAGTTTAACGTTTGTTTATAAAAACATATATCGTTTGGGGAAAAACCTAATTTCTTTATAATTTCCCAATTTACAAACTCAATACGATGAGCTTAGATTTGCATCAGCATGGTGTAATCGTTGACTGTGATTCAAGCCGGCTCACCGATTATGAAACAAATAAGCCTTCTAAGAATCTTTTCATTAATTAGCTATATTTATAATACGATAGATGCATTTAAACTTACATTTTTGATATTTTAATATATCCACATGTAATTAATTGTAAATTAGTCTAACTTGTGTTAAAAAGGGCTCTTAATAGTTTTTCATGTGCTTGGATCTATTGGATTGGTCTTATTTAGCACACTTGGTGTTTTTTATTCCTCAAATAAAATAATATATGTATATGTAATATTAAACTAGTTTTTGCCCCACGCTTACGCAGCGGGATTCTGATCATTCTTCCCAAACGTAATGCCATGTTACTTTAGTTGTTACCTGTCCGGCTCATCGAAATAAAGTTTGATGGTGAAATTCAAAAATACTAAATTTTAACGGAGAAACTCGGAAAAATAGAACTTTATGATAAATAGTTTATTAGCTAAACTCTAGGTTTCTAAATTTTAAAATACAAAAAAAATTTAATGAATATACTCTAAGATCTTAAATTTTAGTGGCTAAAGTTATAAAAATATACATTAGGGTTAAATGTGAAAAAACTTAAACCTTATGTGGCTAGCAAAGCTAAGGAAAACATTTATTTTAAATACACAAATCAACAATATACACTATTAGAAAAATAAGTATCGCTGATAGCTTGTTATCAATGGATGAGTTTTGTTAGTTACCAACACATCAACAACAAATCTCAAAAAAGTTAACAATTGCCTAAAATAAAAATGAAGCATTATTTATTAAAACATGTTATTTTGCTAGTGAAAACCTTGGTGGTAAATTTTAAAACTTACAAAAGTACAATGTAGCTAAAGTTTATCTATTATATATAGTATAAATATTATGAATAATAGTTAAATATATGTAGTTATTTGAAAATTAAATTTACTAACGTAAGATTGGAAAATCGATGGGTTATAACAATACAATGTGTGGGGTGTAATAATAGATTAGAAGGGGTAAATGAGAAATTAAAACAAGTTGGTTTGAAAGAAACTTATTATTCCTTCCAATTCTAAATTGTGAAAGAATTTAACAAAAATAAATTAGAATCTATCTCCTTTACCATCGTTATTGCTATAACTACTCTTACAATATACTTCTTTCGCCACTATTTTTGACTTGTTGTAACCGCACACATTGTGATTCGCCTCTTGTTATGCCAATCATTGCGACCGTCTTATTTAGGGGTGTTTAAAGTCGGATATCTGAAAATTTTGAATAGTAAAAATCATTATCCGAATTCATATCCGAAATTTCAGATATCCAAAATTTCAAATGCGGATTCAGATAGTGATTCGGATATCCGAAATACATTTTTTATTTTTATATATTTTTTATTTTTTAGTTTTTTTACAATAATTAAACATATAATATTATAAAAATTATAAAAATAATATTAAAAACCAACTCATATCATAAAAATCACAATATACACTATAATATCTTAATCTAAAGTAAATATATATCTACAATTCAAAAAAATAAAATAATATTTTTTAGTTTTTGGATAATCGGATATCCGAATATCCGAAACTTTTGAAAATCACTATCTGTATCCGAATCCGAAAATCCGAATTTTCGGATATCAAAAAATTCGGATATTTCGAATTGAAATTTTCGGATTCGGATATTTTTTAACACCGTTGGTCTCACCATAACCACTCTGACATTGCCACCTATCGCAATCGCCACTATATTTCGAACTTTCTTACCCAATCGACAAACCATTCATGGATTGCGTTGCCGCATAACAATTTTCTGTTGATTTAATACATTCTAATTCCAAATTTAATTATTTTCACATTCTAATTCTTTGGAATATTTCATTCCCTTCATAACTCCGTAAACCAAAGGGGGAAAACAATTTAATTTAATTTAAAAATGATTTCATAGTTTTCCTTTTACCTAAAATATACAAAAGCATAATAATAAATATTAGCAACTATGAATAATATTCTATACATCCCTTAACCAAATATAGCAAATGAATAAATCTTAATTTCTCACTTACTATATAATTGAAGTCTTTTAATCTTCAACGTTAAGTAACACCAACAATTAAATTTCAAGCATCAAACGTATCAAATCCTTCAATTAAACAACTTTACTTATTACGCCAATGGTCATTAAAATCCTTTTAGAGCATTCATACTATCTTTTCTATTTTTGTCTTTCTATTTTTGTCTTTCTATTTTTGTCTGTTATATTTACACTAAAAACATTATATTTTCACTCTCTATTTTAGTCAAACAATATTTTTATATATGTATTATTACTTTTTATTTCTCTTTCACTCACAACCACTTTTAAAAATATTTATAAATTTACGGGGGTTTTACCGTGTTAATATGAGAAATCAAGGTATCATCCTTATTAGAGTTGTACAAAAGTTTGTGCCTCGAAGTTCGTTCGAGAAAAACTCAGCTCGAAAAAATCTCGTATATAAACGTGCCGGCTCGACTCGGCTCGACTCGAATTCTAAACGAGCCGAACTCGAGTTAGGGTTAGCTCGGTTCGAGCTCGGCACGTGGCTCGGTTCGTTGGCTCGACTCGTGACTCGGTGCATATTATATATGTGTGTGTATATATTTATATATACTATTAATAATAATAATTATTATTAGTACTACAATTATTATGATTATTATTTTTATATTAGGATTTTAAAAAGATTTTCTTAAATAAAATGAATTTTTTTAGTAACATTATTAATTTTGTTTAGAAAATATATAACTTGATAGTAAATTATTTATATTCAAAATAATGATCTTTATTCTTTTAATACGAAGTACCCAAAAAAAGATAAAACCCCAATATATAATTTTAATTTTTGTGTTTTCATATAAATTAATATGGAAAAATAGAAAAAAAAGTTTAAAATCAAGTTGGCTCAAGCTTTTCAAGAGCCGAACTCGAGCCAGTGTTTTAAGTTTGGTAAATTTTCCAGCCAGTTCGGCTCAGCTTGGCTCGATAAACTTCGAGCTCGAGCTCGAACCCATCCTGGCTCGGTTCGATTTGTTTCGCCTCGTTTACAGCTCTAATATCTATAATTTTTTCTCTTATTTACTTACAACCATTTACAATTATCTCTCATAATATAAAACACATACTCATATAAAAATAAAAAACATACTGTAAATATTCTTATAAACACACACCCATAAATCTATATCCTATTTGTTTCCCGACCCGACCCGACCCGTTTAAAACGTTATGATGATAGTTGTATGTTGAATAAGACGTCTTTAGCAGTGAAAAATGATGGTGGGCGTGACAACAACATGCCATCATTACCCACGCATATAATAAACATACCATTATCCACCCAATACGACGTCGTCTCCTTCCTTTAAACCTTCATTCACCCAACAAAACTCATGCCAGCTGGCCTCTTTCAACTGACCCCAAAATTGCAGTATAAATACCACATGTTATTGCTCATCGTCTTCAGTCAATTCAATCAATCAATCGTCAACGCGTTATACAACTCGCATCATCAATGGCTACAAAAGTGTATATTGTGTATGTTTCCTCATCTAATCGTCTCCTTTACACTTATAAACTCATAATGCTTGTGATGTTGATAGTTGATGTTGCTTTCGATTTGATATAACGGTAAATGATTTGATCGATCATGTTTTGTTAACTGTTGAACATTCTGTTGGATGTTTTGCGGTTTAGATCGGTTGATTCAGTTTGTAGTTTCAGCTTCGTCAATTGATCGTTGATTTGAAATCGGAGTAGTGTTGATTAATGATTAATGATTATTGATGATTGATGATGTGTTTTTAGCCATTTAGGTGATTAGGTTTGAATTTGCAGATAGAAATTGGTATTAGATGTGTGATTTTAAGTGCATTGACTGGTAAACCTTTCGGATTGCTATACTGTTAAAAGTGGATTTACGTTAGATGTATGTATGTGTGGCTGAGGAAGAAGATGAAAAAGGCATGTGACTCCTGATCAACAATGTAGATGCAGGTGTTGTCAATTGTTAATGTTTTTGGATTTTGTTCAAGTGTTAGAATTTGATTTTGGTGGTTTAGTATATTGTTATGATGAATTGGTATAGATACTACTGGAGTGTTAAATTATAGTACTTGAAATTGGAATGAGTAAGTTTTTTTTTAAGAATTGGGGAAGTAATAGACCAAATTCTAGGTTAGTGGAAGGAACATTGATTGAGAAAATAAATAATAATCTGTTGCTCCTTGCTGGTCCTGAATGTGATAAATTTAGATTCCTGAGATTAATAAATACTAAAAATTAAGTTATGCTTGTTACATCAATACATCATCTAGCCCTTTTAAAAGGAACCGTGAGGTGATGATGACGTGGGCTTCATTTTTAGTTTTTTTATAATCGAACTTTGGAATAAGAACTTTTGTAATACACAACTTCAAACTGCTTATTCAAAATAATTTATATCAGTTAGTAATAACCAGAAACACCCTATAATTAGCTTATTGTGGTATGAAAACGCAGCGAGCAGATAAATGGTTTTAATAAGCAATCCCAAAACCCCTCTAGAAGCCATGTAATGATTCTATAAAGCTATAACTCTGCATTTGAACAGTGAGAACTCTTGATCAGAGGTGTTCCCTTTTGTGATTTAGTGCCGTTGAATAACTTGATTTTCAAGCATTTCAAGCTACCTATAAGATCACATGATAACTTTCTTTTTGGTATTACAATAAACAGTGTATACATTTTCTGAAAAATAGTTTAGGATATAATCAGCTCCATTCGTCCTACTAGCAAGGGGTGAAATAGACTGACCTAAACCCAAAATTTGATTGCATTGCAATAGCAACTGCCCAATGAAACTATTTCAGGGATGAACTTTTGCTTTTGACCAAATTAATGTCTAAATTACTAACTGTTAATTATTTCTTGCGACAGGTACTACTCTATGTATGGACATGTAGCGAAGCTAGCTGAAGAAATCAAGAAAGGAGCTGCATCTGTTGAAGGAGTTGAAGCCAAATTATGGCAGGTAAGTGTTTTACGGGCATTTGCATTGCTTTTTTAATGTGATTTTGATTACCGGTTTATAGTGTTGGGGTATAGTGAAACTGATTGCTATCTGATTAGTCAGGGGTCAAATAAATCAGTTCCGAGGTAGCCAAAACAAACTGATTCTGATTATCTGATTATCCAGGGTCATTTCACTTGTAAATTATTGAACAATCGGAATATTCTAAACACTACAACAATTAATTATCTAAGATTTGAAGTGCTAATGACACAGAATAATAATATACTTAGGCTGGTGGTATGTTTTGGTAATTACACTTGATAATATCCAACCTTATAATTATACTTCTATGAAAGGGCAAATTTAGAGTAGAATAGCAACATACTTTCTTTTGTGGTCTGTTTTGGTTATTATACTCTTTTCAATCCATTTTGGTAATCTTAATTTTAAAACAGGCTAAATTACTATAGGGTAAAAAAATGGAAGAACCAACTAAGGGGAAAAATCATTGGATTTAATTACCAATTAGGGAAACAAATCTCCATTACCAAAATGGCCGTTCAAAGATGACCACGGCCAAAAGTATACTGCTATTTTATGTCATTTGTCCTTTATAAAACGGTCAAATTTGGTAATTTGATGATGACTACTTGTCTTGCTTATGTGACATTTTTTCTGATGAGGTAGCTTATTACTAGATTATAAAATGTCCTTTATGAAATGGTCAAGTTGGCAATTGGATCACCTAATGACTGTGTCCTGCTCATGCGGCATCTTTCTGATGAGGTGGCTTATTACTAAATTACTAAACTAGATCATGTCCTGATCACGCAGCTTGCCACGTCATCTTTTTCTACGGGCCCATCAACTTGCTATTCCACAAAGGAATATATGTATAATCATCAAAGTCGGAACATTATTAACTATAAATCTATAATTATCAAAACTTGCTACCAACCCAACAATGTTGCTTTTCGATGACATTAGCTGATCATCTTATTACCACAACTTCGTCTCATGATCAACAAAATCAAACATATAAAGTTGATCATTTAGTCCTATTTTGGGTGCAGGTCCCAGAGACATTGCCTGAAGAGGTGCTTGGAAAAATGGGTGCACCACCAAAGAGCGATGTACCAATAATCACACCTAACGAACTCTCTGAAGCAGATGGATTTGTTTTCGGGTTCCCTACAAGATTTGGTATGATGTCTGCTCAATTCAAAGCCTTTTTTGATGCAACTGGTGGCCTTTGGAGAACCCAACAGCTCGCTGGCAAACCAGCTGGCATCTTTTACTGCACTGGATCTCAAGGAGGTGGTCAAGAAACTACTGCGTAAGTACACAAATCAAATTTAAGTAGTTCACTTTAACCAAAATCATAATTAAAAGTATCAACCCTTCTATAACCATGAGAATCTGTCACTAGAAAACTTATGGCACCTTTGTTCCCTACTAACTAATTGGACTAGTTAAATAGCAACTTGAGCCGAGTGTGTGACCTTCAAGGATTATATACACAAAGATACAGTAGAGGTTGAATTCGGACATTTAGGAAAAAAATGCAGATTGGTCCCAAATCTTTGTTTTTGCATGACTAAATCCTTAATTTATAAATCTCAACAAAAAGGTCACATCTTGCATGATTAAATCCAACTTGTTAAAATCAATGAGAAGGTACCAATTTCATGATTTAATCCTTAGCCAACTCTTTCAAGTTAAGGGATTTAATCAAGTAAAATGAAAGTTTAGGGATTTCTCCGAACAGAAGTGAAAGCCCGTAGTATTTTTATAACGAAATTTTCTCTCTAGGAAGCTTATTGTCAATCATAAAAGGTAACATAGATTCAAAATTTTCGATATATGGTAAATTCCATACATGTCAAAAACGATGGCATGTTACTGACTTTGACAACCGTGACTTTTTCTCGTGCTTAGAAGACCGTTTACCTAACAAGATCAAAGGTCAGACCACCATAAATCAACGTATTTCGAAAGTTGGTTACCAAGTAAAAACAAAATACATCGATTTATTCTGTTTAACCATCATTTTCCCTTTGTTTCCACAGTTTGACTGCCATAACTCAACTGGTTCACCATGGAATGATATTTGTACCAATCGGATACACATTCGGGGCAGGCATGTTTGAGATGGAAAAAGTCAAAGGTGGAAGTCCTTACGGTGCAGGAACATATGCCGGGGATGGGTCCAGACAACCATCTGATCTGGAACTCGAACAGGCGTTTCACCAGGGAAAACACATCGCCACCGTTGCTAAGAAACTCAAGGGAGTTGCATGATTTCACCATCTCAAGATACAAACAAAAACCATACCATAATCTTAAGATTGTTTTCCTTCAAAGTTTCATATCTCTATTTATCTGTTATATGATTGCAAAATGGTGATTGTCTTTTTACTTTTGAAAACACACACTAGTATCTTTTCTTCTTGTTTAAAGTCGTTTATATATAGTGACTTTTATTCACAACCACCAATAATATGTTTGTTTACATATACACACTTGACATGAAAATATGTTTGATAAACAGACCATAATTGAGTTGATGCGTTTAACTAAACGGGTTGCGTTTGAGTTGACTTGTTAATTTCGCATGCGGGTTGACATGTTTAATCATTTTGGTTGTGTGTGGCTTGACTTGTTTAATAAAACATGCTGTCTTTGGGACGACATGTGTAAATATATAGGTCAAATAAATAGGTTGTGCTTGGGTTGACCTGTTTAATTAAACGTGTGTGTTGGGTTAACATGATTAATTAAGATCGGGTTAACATATTTCGTCAAACAAATTGTGTTTGGGTTGACATGCTTAATTAAACAGGTTGTGTTTGGGTTGATGTGCTAAACTAAATGGGTTATGCTTAATCAAACGGGTTGTGTTTGGCTTGTTCAGTTTAATTAAACAACACATGTTCAGGTCGGCTTGATTAATTACTTCAATTTATAAAAGTTGACCAGTTGACTCCCTAGCTTGTTTATGATCTGTTTAACCTATTTATTACACCACTCCAACTCGTTTAGTAAGTTTATGATTTACAACTAGATTACAACCTATTAACACGGCAACCTGATTGACTCCTTTAGATAGATGCACAGTGGTGTTCAAGTAACATGATTATTAAGTGTGTTTAGCTTAGGGTTTATGTATTTGCATAAATAAATATATAAGTTTTGTTTGGGTTCAACGATTCACCTCCGTCACTCAGGGCCGACTCAATACTTTTGGAGGTCTAAAGCGAAACATAATTTTGGACCCCTCGTCTATATATTATTCTTAAAAACCTAAATGGTGACAAACAAAATTATTTATACCTTGACCGAAAACAACTTATGGCAGAAAACAACTTAATTAATTGAACCAAAATCAATCATAAAATAGTATATTAAGTGATAAACAAACAACAATATATTAAACTAAGGAGAGAAATCAATTGCAAATCTATATTACAATTAAAATAGACAACAATATATTATATTTGCAAAAGAATAATACTAGATTAAAAAGTTAAACATTACTATAGATCAAACAATAATAGTTAGTAGATTATGCTGATTAATTGCTAAAATATTTTTTTGATGAAACTAAAATTTAGGAGCTTATAAAATTTGAGAACCTAAAACGTTTATTTTAGTTGTTTGTACTGTAATGACATCTCTACCGCCACTTAACATGATTGACGCCCCTGATACAGATAATAACCAATTTAGGTCAACTTGTAACCAAGTTGAATAAGACTCATCAATTGAAATAAAACAAAATTGAAAACCATTATATATACGTGGGCCATGAATGTAGTTATGTGACTTTGATGGATGGTAGGTCATTCATGTATGGGTTTTTGACAATAGTGGAAATACTCACATACTTGAGGACTAGCATGTGACCTTTTTCAAGCCCAAGAAATACTGTAAGTTGTCTATTATTCATGAACTAAATCCAAATATAAGACCTTGTATTATTTTTTGTAATCATATGTGGAATATCTATGATTATAAAATTGACAATAGGAAACCAGAAAACGTTAACGGGTCAACCTAGCCTGATCTGAATGGTTATTACTTATTAGTATCATTCTGCCAACTATATAGATGTATGTTAGGTAACTTTAATAACTTTAAACAAACCTTTGTGTTTTGTAACACATGAGTTGGGTGACTTGACACAATACCTTCTTGGTGTGTTTTTGAAAATGATTGATGATCAAAGTTCTCTACACTTGGTATACCTTTGGTATAATTTGATATTAACATATCATAACAATGTAAGCTGCAATGCATACGTTATACTGACCGTTGGATCATCAGTTGAACTCACGAGAATCCCCACATGGGTAAAGAAGATTTCCCACATAGATTAATAACGGATCACCAATGAATTTCATTGACGGATCTCTGGCAAAATCAAGAGTGTTCACTACCAATGACGGATATTGGAGCGCCCACTAACCCGACAGAATACCACCAATCACCGATGGTCTATACAACTAACCAA
Organism: Flaveria trinervia; assembly: GCA_025506515.1. Taxonomy (NCBI): domain Eukaryota; kingdom Viridiplantae; phylum Streptophyta; class Magnoliopsida; order Asterales; family Asteraceae; genus Flaveria; species Flaveria trinervia. The sequence goes on along the minus strand of CM046457.1, from coordinate 4,869,205 downwards.
TTAGGAAGCACACCAAACTAACATATTACCACCAGATCTATTGTATATTCTTCCTCACCAGACGTATACCGAGAAGCTTGGAACAAAATCTTACACATAAATATTCGTTTATAATTACTAACGAGTCTTAAAAATATTAGTTTCCTTTTAATTTTTATGTTTTGTAGGCTCTTGTTAGAGATCAATTAGTGATCACCATTTGGTTTTGAATTTTGTAGGGTTTAATTTGTTTAGTTCGTCGAGTTCTTCTAAATGATGAAAGTACGTTTTCTAGTAGTGTTTATATTCTAACCATTTTCACGATTGAATTATATGCCTGCACTTTTGTGTTGAAATAATACACATATCATTACCAGAAGCTACAGGTAATAATCAATATTCTTTGAGTATTCAAAAAGATATTGTTAATTGTTTTGAAGAAAAAATTTTATTATTGTAGGTTATAGTGAATATAATTGGTATTGTAACAAACCGAATAGATTATGAGCGAACACTACTGTTGCCAGCATTGGTATATTCGCTTTATGGTTTTTGACAAGGTAAATGACTTCTTATTACCTTCGCACTACCCGCAAGCAATGTGTACTCATAACTTAGGGCTTCAAGATAGTTTGTTACAACTATCGACTACAAATCAACATCCTGAGTTATCTAAACACTAAACTTTTGTCATAGTTTAATTGACCTTCAAACATGATTATAAAGGTTAGTGATGTACAAATGTGTTTTTACCTATTATGTTCACACCACGGAAATCTTAGAATATTAGTTCTCCATGATTCCTCGCCCTAGTGCAGCCTCAAAGTAACATAGGACCTGGTTAGCTGCTTCCAATTGACCTTGTCTTGGATCAACAAGTGTACTATACATAGACGATCAATAATTATACCTTCATATCTTTGTATACATTTTGATAGTTTTCTAATAGAAATACATCAATCAACTTATGATCATGGATATAGACTAAATATAATAATAAAAGAACATGTACAATAAAGAAATAGGAATAGAGGTGATAATTAAATGTATGAAAACTTGAAGTATGGTAATGATGGGGAAGTATTTGAGTGGGATTGAGTATTATTAAAGGGAATAAGGAAACAAGTGTTGTCGCTATCGCTTCTTTAAATAAAACAATTTGAAACACAAACTACTAACTTTTTGTTTTTCCTACCTTCCCTTCTTCCTTCATGCTTACCTCATCCTCACATCATTTTATAAACATCAAACTTAATATTCCAGAAATAAAATACACCAAGATGAATTAATCTTAATTTTCCTTATAAGAAATTGTAAATGAATATTACTAGTTATGTTTGTTTATTTATTCAAAAATAAATTTGATATTTTCATAAAATCAAGATGGATTTTAATTAAATGATTTTAAATATCTTGCACATTCTAAACTTCTATCACCTTACAACATTGGTCTTGGGACATAAAATAACTCGGATATCTATCTGACCAATTACTATGCTCACACACTCGATCAACATATTCATACTAGCTAAATCACTTGATAACGAATGAATTAATCATGCATCCTTATATTATGTATGATCACCAACACATTACATGTGCATATGAGATTCTAATCTATTCACATACCTAATCTCCAATCGGGATATGATGTCATGTGGAATGAGGAATCTAATATACTCAACTGCCTAATCTCTAAATTAGATATAAAGCCTTTATCCAAAATAAATCATTACAAGATGCACGTTATTGTCATGGTTCATCTGTAATGTCACTTTTGTACGTGTATTGTATAACACACCTATTACTTTAGCAATATGTTGTTTGTACATAGCCTATTTGGATAACTTGGGACAACACTCATATATAAACAATAGAAAGTAAACTTAAAATTTGTGGTGTAGCTTGCTAAATTACCCTTAAAAATATAATTAAAAGAAGAAAAAATATGGTCTAGATTGTTTCAATAAGACAAATCTTTGTTCACCAAACTATGATCATCATATGTTGCACACATAATGAAGATGGTACTTTATGTAGCATCTATTCATCCTTCAAAGTGAAGCTAGGGTTTATCTATCTAGCAACTCATATCTAAAGTCCCTACTACTTGATTACATTATCATTCATTTCATAATAGGGGTAGTCCCATAAATACCAAATTTAGTCTTATTTTTCTTAATTGTTTATTGACAAAATACTAGTAACATTCTTTCCTTTCATAAGATGGTGTTTGTTGATCTTTAATTATGAAAGAATATACAATATATTAAATAATAGCTAAACAATATTCTTATTAATCTATATAAAACTAATATTGATCATTTAGTTAAAACAATATAATGATCATAAATTATTAATTTTTAAAAAAAAATTGGTACTTTTAATTGTTCACAGACCATTAATAAAAGCACAAAGCATGGGCCCTAATGCTACTTCACCAACACCCTTCCATTTCCTTTAAGGAATATTAAACATATAAACTATTAATAAAAAAAGTACTAAAATAAAAAAACACCACATTTCCACAACTTATTTATTCCCAACATTATATTCTGTTATTTCTCCTTTTAATTTTATAATCATATCATATTCACCTACTAGACACAAATCATAATGCATACAAATAAGAGGAATACCAATTCAATATCTTAAAAGGTGTCAGAATTCAAGATCCTTAATTAGTCCCGTAATGATCACTTATAATCAATACAATCTAATATACAACTTTAATTATAATGTATAAAGTTATAACGTTATTCATGTTACTATAAGAGTGGCCATACTTATAATAATGACGATATAGGGTCGAATCAAAAATGATGGTTTAAGAGCATATAAAAATTAAAATCATATCGACTCATGATAATACATAAAGTTATAACGTTTGTTATGATAAACCGCTCAAAATAGCATAAACTAATTAAGAATGACAATATTGACCCATCATGATATATAAAACCAATATTTAACCAACTTGTATAACACATATATAAGTTCATAGGGTTCCATTCTAAAACCAACCGTGTTAACATATTTACTTACTTTCTCATTTTCTATTATGATATTGAATTTACACCAAAACAATTGCCGATATTGATCTATTGTTATTGTTATAAACTAACACTGAAAAAAATAAAATAGCCATGTAATATACTACATAACAATGAAAATTAAGAACCGGACACATAAGATAAACTTGAATGTGTTCATCATTAATTATTGTAACTTTGCTACACATGTAACATACAAAAAGATTGTTTGTAAAGAAACAATATACAAATCTGACTAATTATATATGTAGGGTACAATTAGTACCTGTTCTCACATTTTTCTAAACAAAAACTTTAGTTAATTAATCATTATTATGCTAAAATTATTACAAATGACTCAAATTCTATGTACAAAGACGGACACCTAATTAACTAATGAAGAACATTGGCCAATACTGCATCATTTTGCTTGTAGATGGCCCAACAATTTAAAGATTCATATCCTTTCATTTACTTTCTCTTCAGATTTCTACAAGATATTTGTACTTTATTGCTTAGAATTAGTTCCTTTGATGATCTCTATAGGCCCCATGCGCGCAAATTCTTTCGTGTTTTCACACTTATCTGAATGTTCCTCCGAAAGATGGTGTCCAGAAATCGACTGTTGTTTCATGTGTCACAGGGAATGTGCTTGATATTGGTACCAACATAGCCCTCGACTTCGTAGATCTTGTCCTGATCCTTCTGGTGGTTTATCTGTGATCTGCATCCAATCCCATATAGTAAATTCGATTAGATAATCATTACAAAAACAAAATTTGAACACTAATGGACTGATTAGTTTATAACTTACAAGCACCTGTTGTTGCTGCTGTTGCATGATTGCAGCATTTTTTAAGTACGGAGTACTTAGAACCTGAGGAAATTAGTGATTAATCAAGAGTAATTAGTTATAATTAAGCATTTACTTTTGTATATATTTTGGATTAATCAAAACTTACATTAACTTGTTCATGGAGAAATTTGATGTATTCGATCGCCTCAGACAATACGGATGCTGTATCGGTCTGCAAAAGGAAAACCAGAAAGGTTATGATTGTTAAAAACAAACAAGACTTCAGCTTCAAGATTCAATCATCAAAAAATATGAAAAGATGATGATAAAAATCTGGAGATATAGATATGATCATGCATACTTTTCCAAAAGGAGAAACTAATTGTTGCAGTGCAGTGATTCTGTCCCCCATCTTCTCTTTTCTCACCTGATCAGTACAAATGAACACCAAAGATTGCATCTTTAATTGTTTTTAGTTTTCAAGATTCATAAAGTGTAAAATCAAGATTTTTATGTACCTTAAAGGCTGGCAATGGTGGGTTTTCATTTCTTGGTCTCTTGGTTGATGATGATTTGGTGTTGCTCTTTTTCACCATTTCTGATATGGGATTCTTGTTTTATATGCAAACAAGTGACAAAGTTACATAAAATATATATTAGGGTTTTGATGTAATATAAATTGTGGTATTGTGAATCTTGATCATTGATCTATACCTTTGGTTTATCTTCAATTGTTGAAGGTGGTTGCACTTGTAAAGGAAAGAAAGTTGATCTAACATCATTCATGGGTGCTGCGGACGCGTTCCAAAACCGAGCGTTGTTGGAGAATTGTAGTTGTGTAGCAATGCTAGGTGGCTGCACTTTTGGTGGTGAATTCCCTAGGAATTCTTGTGATCCGTGTGGTGGGGGAGGATATTCCCCGCCACTGCTGCCACTGCCACCAGACATAGTAATGCCACCGTAGCTAGATTGATATGAATAACTCATTCCTTGAATTTGATCATAACCCGAATCTTGTTGATTCGTGTTATTATCAGTACCGAATAAACTTTGTATTATTGTAGAATTACTTCCATAAGAATGATCCATAGTTTGAAAGCTTGCATTTAATCCGTGTTCATCGTTGTAATGCACTGGTTCGTCTAGTCGAAAACCTCTAACGTTCATTTGCTTGAATTCAGAAGGTGACTCCGAATATATTTTATGTGGTTTCCATTGAGTTTCTTGAAAAATGCTTGTGTTTGAGCTCAAACTATTATCTTCTTGAATTAGGGTTTGGTACCCACTTTGTTGATCACCATTTCCATGATCTCCACGACTGTTTTACATCAAAAGATAAAAACTTTTCACAATCAAAAGCATCAAAACAAACAATATTAGGGTTTTGTAAAGTAAACAAGAACATGTTCTAATATAGAACTTACTACAAAGCTTGATTCCAATCCAAAGGCTGAGATATTGGTTGTGATGAAAGACCTAATTCCATCATCTGTAAACTTGGGTTGTTGCTCAACACCCCATCACCACCGCGGTCACCGCCACCGCCGCCGCCACTGGTGGTGGTTGTGGTGGTGCTTCTGTGGTTTCTTGAAAAAGATTCATGGAGGTGACAGAAACTGAATCCAAACAAGGTCTTGTTCTTGAATCCCACCAGCTATCTGCCATCTTTTGGATCAAATTGAATTCTTGATCTTGAAGATGTTTGTAGGTTTCTTGTTCTTGTTTAAAAAGATATTATTTAAAGATGGAAAATGAAATTATCAAATGGGGTGGGCTGTCTTGGTATTTATATGAAGCTGAAAGCTGAGATTTAGAGTGTAGGTAAGATGAACAGGAAGAAATGCCAAAGTTTAGTTGACTTTTTATTGTCCCGTTGAAATCAAAAAAATAAAGTATTTTATTCTTCACAAAAAGAATTCTTTTGGGTATAATATAAGCTAAAACTTCATGGGTATTTTAAAGGTGCTTACTTTCTATTTCTTTTTTATATATACAAATAATACATTTAACATGAATATATTGCAAACAAAATTGAGGGTTTTGGCGATTAACAACTCCATTGAAACCCCCGTTAGCGATGCATTTTACAAAGTGATCCCAAACTTATTTTATTTTCAACACATTAGCAACAAATTGCACTAGTGATTGAATTAAGGTGCTTTTTCTGACTAACTATATTGCCATGTTGTTTTCTTATTTTTAGTATATTTTACACATAAAAATATATTGTATTACATTACATTTAATAAGAAATACCAAACCAATATATGTTTTTGCACCTCTGTAGTAGACAATGCCAATTTTCACTAGACTTTCATCGATAAACGGATCTGTTTGAAAGTTCCTTGATCAAGGTGGTTCACTTTGATACTTCATGAAGACAAGGCGTGAACAATGCATTTTAAGAGATAATTTACCGAGGAGTGTCCAACAAGAGTATCAGCGAAAGATTAGCACCGAAGATTAATGGTAGTTGACACTTCATGTATATCAATCCCAATGTTTGTCCTAACAAGATATATATCATGAGACCAAAAAAGTAAAAAAGGTTGGGAAGACAGTTCTCATAAAAAGATGCAAAGAGATGCCTTGTTCCAGGTTAAGTACTCTAATAACATATTCAAAACAACTTTGTAACCTTCATATACGGTTACAGAAGTTGTGAAGGAAAAAAAACACAAGAATGATAACTAGATTAGGGTTCTAAACCATGACAACAACATATCATCCTTGACAGCTCGAACTAGATCCAACTTCTAGGATTTTGTATATCAAGAAACCCTAAATCACATAGAGAACATGAACTCTAATTTACCAATAGGATTCAATATAAGCGGAAGAGAGAACATCATAACAAAAAAAAATACTAAAATAGAGCTATCAAGCTCTAATACCATATCATAAATATTATAGTTGTTTTATTAAAAAACCATAAAAAAGAATAGCAAAGCTTGTAACATAACGGTCGACTTGAACTATAAAGACTCGGTTAGAATCTTATGATAATCTGATAACAAGAACAAGTCTACTAAAAACAACCAGGATAATCAAAACAATGATAACCCAAATCAAAGAGCATAAATTGTTTAGACAAAGAGAAAGTGAGAGCTGAACAAGAGAATAATGAAGATTGAAGTCTCGTTATCAGCTGCTCACATCCGTTTATAGGCTTTATATGACAATTGAGAGCTCCATGGATACCCAAACACCCATGCATGAGTTAGAGAGTAAATGAGTATAGAAGTGGGTCTTGGATCTTCAACATGGATCTTCACTTGATCGGGCACCCAGTTATTGCTCCACTCCAAGCCTACAATCAACAACACATTATCAATTTAGCTGATAGTTTAATGTCCATCCCAATCCAACTCAAAAATATAAAACACAAACAAAAGACTAGAACAAATTTATAATCAAATATTTTGACAAATTTAAACAAGAGTCTAGAGTTCTATATATAATTTATAATCAAATATATAGTTTTAACAATATATAGTTTTAACAATATGTATCTCACAATTTGGTGACATCAATCTTTGAAATAAGAGTTAAATGTGTTTTTCATCTTCGAGTTTCATAAACATTGTCATTTGAGTTTAAAATTTTAAATTTTGCTATTTGCATCTTATGTTTTACAAATGTTGTCATTTAAATCCATTTAACTACTTCTAATTAACACCGTTAATTTTTCGTTAAGTTTTTTACGTTAGGGGTATTTTTGTAAAACAATTACAAAATAAAAAATCAACTTTACTTGAGGGGTTTTATGCATTCAATGTCATTGGTAATTCCCATTGTGATTTGAATCAACATATTAGATAAAATAAAATATAATGATAACCACCTAAATATGACTTATTTCTAACTTTATAAAATATACACAACAAAAAATATATAAATAAACCATCCTACCTGAAATGTTTTATTGTGTAATCATTTATTTATATGTTTTTTTGTGATGCATATTATTTATAATGTTAGAAATGAGTCATTTTTAAATGGTTATCATTATATTTTATTTTATCAAATAGGTGGATTCAAATCACAATGATAATTACCAAAAGAGACTGAACGCATAAAACTCCTCACGTAGAGTTGATTTTTTATATTGTAATTGTTTTGAAAAAAATGTTGGTGATGTAGGAAACTTAATGAAAAAAGTTGACGGTATTAATTAGAAGTAGTTAGATGGATTACATAGCAATTTTTATGAAACATTTAGATGCAAATGACAAAACTTCAATTTTTGAAATTTTTATTAAACCTCAGTGATAAAAAACATAACTAACTTTTGAAATATGTTCAAACCACGACACTAATTAAAAAATTTCTAATCCACCATGGTTGTATATATGCATGCATCATGTATTTATGTGGGTATGTCTGATTACATGAATGTATATGTGTATAATTAGTTAAACACTATTGATAAATTTAAATAAGTATATAAAGCGCAACACTTCCACATATTCATGAATTATTAGTTATAATTAAGTACCACTTTATTTTTATTTTTGAGTAAACTAATATATTAGATTTAGTTTCTTTGATTAATTTAAAAATTTAATAATTGATACCAAATACGTTGTCTTCTAAGGTTACACTATGGTTTCTTGAATATACTCGGACATAGATCATATGGGGCACTCTTGAGTAAGACAAGAAACTACAACTCATTTAAACACTAGTTCTGTTCTTTCGCTTTCTTTATATATATTATCTATAGTTTTTGGCACTTTGGATTGTGTTTTAATCCATATAAAACAAGGTGATTACATTTTTAAAAACAACTTCATATAAAATGTATAAATATAATTCGACAAAATGAAATATGAATGGAATTCTCTATAAGAACTTCACAAATACGACATGAAAGCAGCGATGGTGAATTAAACTAAAACATGAAGACAGAGAGACACGTGTACCTGAGCAAATACGTGCGCGTACTATACGGGTAGGCGTCCATACATAAGGAAATTTTGAGAAGATATTTATGGCAGGGATATTTAAAATATAAAAGAAAACAAAACAAAAGAAAATAAACATTTGAGAATTTTTCATTATTAAAGCATCTACTGAGGATAAACAAGCATCATATGCGGTGATTATCACAAGAGTCAAGAGTGACAATGGACCGAGCAGTGTTGAGCCTGACTCGCTAGACCGAGTTCAAGGGTTGCAACCGAGAAGCAATGTACGATGGTTGTGAGTATCGTAGAGGTGTATAAATCAGGTAATTTACCAAAGTGGTTGTAGTTTCAAACCTTTGGTTTTGATCACATAAGTTAAAATAACGGTTTTGCCCAAATCAATTCTGGTTTCAAACTAGTTTTCAGTTGAAAAATCAATTGTTTTAGTTCTAATTTTTGATTGGTTCGACTATATTTTAACCAGTTCAAAACAGATATTAAATGAGGGGTACTAAAACTGATTGCTTAGGTGGGTTCCTGACCGATTCTCTAGTTCCAGATGACGAATCGATTTTTTACAACACAATAGGCGAGAAGGGTGGTAGGGGCACTCACACCACATCCACCAATAAAAAATTTCACTTCGCAATACACAACATCACAACACACCACACCACACTTATTTGAAGGATGCACTCATACCACATTACATCACACCATTTTTTTAATTAACAAAAATTACTTCATTAATAAAAAATAAATTACAAACTATAATATGAGAATATTAAAACCTAATTAAAAATTTGACCATTAATAAAAAATAAATTAAATAAAAAACATAAAATTTAATAATATGAAAACATTAAAACTAAAAATCTACAAATTAAACTCTCAACCACGTATCCAAACAATTTGACATTTTCGTTCAAAGACGTCTTTCAACATCGGTTTGAGACATCGTCATTTAGTTCTTCAACATCGGTTCGTAAGGATTTTAAAACCAAACGGTTGTATGCGGTGGTAATGGGTTGAAAGTTTGTGGGTGTGTGGCACGATGTGGATGCGTGGCCCGGACGCCATTTTTACACGGCGTAGGGGACCGCGGCGGTGTTGCCGTGCGACGTCGGCCCCCGCCGCTACCTCACAGTGTAATCCCACCCCCCTAAGGGTGCCACCGGTCCACCGGAGGCGGAGAAACAGACCGGTCTTCCGGTAATGTTGTTTGTCATCGTTTTGACTTGTGTTTGTAAGATGTGTGTATCGTTTTGACAAAAACATGAGTCAACTACTGGGTCCCACGCGTCATTCGCGCGTGCACTCTGGGATATGACAGTTTCCAATTTTTAGTGATAATTTATCTAAGTAATAATAATTATAATATCCAAGTTGGCATTCTTAAGACGTCTCTACACCTTTTTTTTGTCTTTTGACTAGAATTTATAGGTATGAAAATTCAATAAATAAATAAAGTTAGTATTTTATATTGAACTGGTAGACGTGACTCGTGCTATACACAAGATTATAAATTTTAAATGTTTTATTCTAACGAATTATACGTTACCATTTACCATCCCAAACAAATTCACAAGTAAAACATTGATAAAAGTGTAATGGGAAAAAATACTTTTAAGAAATGAATTCTCGAAGCATAAGAGAAAAATAACTGCGTATATTGGTAACTTTATTAAACTAATGGTTGTATTGTAAATTGATTGGAATAAATTGAAAGAAAATTTACTAAATTTCAAGATATTAAGTGTAACTTTTACATAACTCGAGAGTTTAATTGTAAAAAAAATTTAGAAAAATGATCAAATTGAGTTCGTAGTCAATTTGAAAAACAAAAATATATCATGGTTAGTTTTAAAAAGTCCTCATGGGCTTAAGTGTAAAATTGTAAGAATACTAAATAGGGTTTTAATTATTTTAAGAAAAAAACTATTGTGATAACATAAGAACACCAACTTCACTATTCATCATCTTATCGAATTTTTATATATAGTGGGTTGACCCGCGTAATACAATAGGTGTCACCAAGGTTCTTTTCAAACCATCTTAACACTAATTATATTATTATATTATTATATTATTATATTATTTATTATTATTATTATTATTATTATTATTATTATTTTATTAATTTAAGATTATTATTATTATTACTAAATTTTTATTTTCAAAATTAATAAACATTAATATATCTATCTATCTATCTATACTATATAATACATTTTAAGAGGACAAGATAATAAGTTTACTCAAATTATAAGACGTCTAATATAATATTTTAAGCATATAGTACAAGTGTCATATGCAATAGTTCACCTTTTACCCCTATTTGATAAACTCTTTTAATTAACATATTTAATTATAACACCCGGTTATTTTAAAAGTCAAAGAAATAAAGAATAAAATGAAGAATAGGGAAAAGAAGTAAAGCCCAATAGAGGGACTAAAGGTGTCAAAAGAACAAAATCTTTGAAAAGTTGGTGAAGAAAGGTGATGGCCGCTCATCACCCTCTTTTCACCCATATCATTCGGATTTTAGAGAGAGAAAGCGAAGAGAGCAGGAAGCATTCGGATTTTAAAGAGCAGAAGGAAGAAGTTCGAATTCATGTGTATATGATGTTCTTAACTGGTTTTATCCTCGGTTGTATGCTTATGTATGTTGTATGTGTTCAGGTGTGGTTTTGGTGGGTTTCTAGGCGGTTGAACTCTGTTGCAAACAGGTTTTTGAAGGAGTCATAACCAGAGGCTGCAAAGGTGAGTTCTATAACCCCCTTTTTACTTGTTTTAAACTGCTTTGGGGCTGGAAATGCATGTATGAACTTTTTATAAAAGTTGGGTTTATACCCGTATGTGTGTATGCGTATGTTTTTGGGTGGGGTTTGATTTTGGGCTTTGTTTATGTTTGATGATGTTTTGATTATGTTTCTAAGGATTAGAATGTATGATTTAAGCTTAGAAAATAATAGGTGATGTTTGGGGACTGAATTATGATGTTTAAGTGTGATATAGTCTACCCATGTGCCCAAAAAGTAGCTCATGCGCTCAACAAAAATAACTGCCTAAGTGTCTTATGCGCCCGAAAGTTCATGCACCCGAATAGTACTCATGCACCTAGAAATAGGCTGAAATTGACTAAGTGTTCATACGCCCAGATAGCTCATGTGCCTGCATAGTGCCATGCGCCTAGAATTGCCCAGAATAGACTAAGGTGTTGCTCATGCGCCCCAATAGTGCCAATGCGCCTGAAAGTTACCCATGCGCCTAAGTTTTCCTCATGCGTCTGGAGGGCCATGCGCCTGCATATTGCTCATGCGCCTGCATAGTATCCATGCGCCTAAAGAATTTGAATTATTTTCTGATTTTGGGGAAAATTGTAAAGGTAGGCTTTGACTTGGGATGTTCCCGGGGGTAAAGTAAGTTGACTTTTTGAAGTCATAGTTGATGTGATGGGCAAGGTATGATGTTTGATTGATGCTTATGCATGATGGTATGTATGGTGTATGTTATACATGTATGATGGTCCCTGTATGGCGATGTTTGCATGGTTATATTGATATTCCTATTATGTATGTTTATCTTTCCTGTGGATTTACGTGTTATAATTGTGAAAGAAATGAGAAAGTATTATGTAACGTAAAGTGAAAGATAATGAAAAGAGAAACATAATGATAGAATGCATGCATTAATGAAAGAGAAAGTAAAGTAAGGCTTGCAAGCAAAATGTACGGAGGTGTACGGCTCTAAAATGCCATAAGCTCAACCGTGTGTGATTTAGCTAACCCATAAGGATACACGCAGGGGTTAAGTCTTTATGACTGACCATCAATATAGTACATGATTTATAGTGATTACTCACCCCGGTGCTGGTGCCAGGCTTTGTACATTATGGAAATCATTTATGATCTTCAGCCCAGTACCTGCTTTGTGCATACGTTTGGGGTGTAGTATACAGTTGGGACCTTTGTCGCTTGACCCGGTGCTGGTGCTAGGCTATGTGCGTTATGGAAGTCATTTACGATCTTCAGCCCAGTACCCGATTTGTGCATACGTTTGGGGTATAACTGATGACGCTGATCCGGAAAGAGATAAAGAAAGAAAGTGATGAACAGTAAAGAAGATAATAATGATATTATCTTTGTGTACGTACGATGTGTGATCATGTACGAAAGTATAGTATGATTTTGAATGAAAGTAAAGAACGGTTTTGAACGAAAGTAAAGTATGTTTTATTTTAAAACTAGAAATCACTCAGCAACGCTGACTTTTATGTGTTTCCAGTTGGCAGGTAATGTTGCTGAGGATGGTAAGGGATGGCTACTTGGCTCATTTTGGATGGCATTCTTTTATATAATGTTTTTGTATTATAATACGTACAAACGATATTTTGTAATGAATGTTGTATTATTTTGCAAAAGCGTTTATTTTAATGAAATGAAATGTTTGTTTTAATGATTCCGCTGCAATGCTTTATTGAAGTTAATGTAATTATATGTTTTAAGTGCAATGATTGACCAGCTGTAAGCGTCCCGGGAACGGGGCTTTACAAGTTGGTATCAGAGCCAAAGTTTAAGTGAAACGAGTAAATTTTCAAAAGAAACCTAAACTTTAATTGAAAATGGGACGGAAAGGAAAGGGATACCAGTCCAAGTAACTGCATGCCATCAGGTATTTTCTTAAAGTTAACCGGTATTATGTGTGCATGTTATGTGGTTTATGTCCCTTAGTAGATTTAGACACTGATGTAGTTGGGATAGGTAATGCTTGGGGTATGAGAGTAAAGTAAGTGGCTAATCACAACTGGTCACTGTAATAAGGGACTTACTATACTTGATATAACTGAGTTGTTCCCTTGAATGATCGTGTTGGTCTTTGAATCTTATAGTGTGTTTAGAGGATGGCTAGTGGTAATCATCGAAGGCTTCACGTGGTGGAAGTCGTGGTGGATGTGGTGCTGAACCACGAATCACGAGAGGAAGGCCTAGAGCCGAGAAGGTGGTTCATGAAGAACCCGAAACCCCTCATCTAGAGGGCGGAGATAAGAGTGCTAACTTAAGGGCCTTAGTGAAGGAGGCTTTTGTGGAAGAGATGCATGAGGTCATGCAGACGATCTTACCTCTATGATGACTGAAGTGATTAAGACTGTAAGAGAAGCCGAAAGAGGGGAGAGGAATAGGTCCTCGGGAGGACGGGAGCGACCAGAGACTGAGACGGTTTTCTCCAATGATGAATAAGAGGAAGAAGAGCCTGCGCTCGAAAGAATGAAGTGGGCAGAGCTGAAGTAGTTGTGATCGAGGAGTTCTATCCTCATAGGGAAATAGATAAGGTCGAGAGGAAGTTCCTGCAGTTAGAGGTGGGAACCATGACACATTAGCAGTACACCACCAGTTCAATGAGATGGCATGGCTGGTTCCAGATCAAATGACACCCTTGTCACGAAAGATCAAAAGATATATTCAGAGTTTGCCAGCGGATATCCGTAGGCACATGATCGTTGCCCGACCGAGCATGTTTAGGTCGGTGGTTGATTTAGCCGGGAGGTTGTATGATGAAAGGACTGTGGTGGTGGCTGAAGGCAACAATAGAGGTGGTGGTGATCGGAATTGGAATGGGAAGCGATTTGGACGTGGCGAGGAGCCACTCCAAACAGCAAAGGTGCACGAGTGGATGACCGACGTGTGGTCACATCTGGTGCGGGATCGAGGAGGTGTGTTAAATGTGGACGAGAGCACATCGAGGAATGTAGAGTGGGATCCAATTTCTATTTCCGCTGTGGGAGGACCAGACATGTGGCAAAGAACTGCGGGGTAAGGAGGTGTTATACTTATGGCGAGGAGGGCCACATGAGAAGAGACTGCAAGAAGCCAAGGGCTGAAAGTTCTGGTGTAGGGAAGAAGACGAACGAGACTGAAGGGCAGAGGGCGAGTGCCAGAGCGTTCACAATGACACAGGAGGAGGCTAGGACGGACCCCAATGTTGTGTCAGGTACGTTCTAGTAAACCAAACTTCAACCTCTGTGTTATTTGATTCTGGTGCTAGTAAAAGTTTTATTTCTGCTAATTTCTGTGCTAAGTTGCCTGTTAGTAGTAGGAATATAGATACGCCCTTTGATGTAGAAACTACCATAGGTAAATTTACCAGGATCTCTGAGATGATAGAAGGTTGTGACGTAGAACTAGAAGGTCACAAGTTTCCTGTTAGACTATTTCCACATAGGGATTTCGGGTTGTTCAAGTAAACCACTTGGTCGTTGATGCTCGGCTTTGACTCTTGCACATGTGACACACTTGGGAACATAAGACGTGATATCTTTCTTCATTCCAGGCCACCAGTATTGACCACGCAGGTCCATGTACATCTTATCAGAGCCAGGTTGAATGGAGTATCGAGTTTGATGAGCTTCATTCATAATGAAGTGTCAAAGTTTATCACGATTCAGGATCCAAAGTCAATTCAAGAAGTACCACATGCCGTTCTGTTTTGTCTCCAGTTGTAACCAAAAGTTAAACACCAAATCCTCATCTTTCCCTTCGTCGGTTAACGCCGCTTGTTGAGCCTGGCGAATGCATACCTCGAGATCACTATCAATCCTTATGTTTTGAAGCATGATAGTAGCCTCGTTGACATCCACATGAATCTCGGTATCAAATTCCCCTAACGTATCAAACCATTGCCTTCGATCTCAGATTTCTTGAAGCGAGACAGTCTTGTTGTGGACCTTACGACTCAGCGCGTCGGCTACAACATTTCCAGGGTGATAGCGAATGTCACAGTCGTAGTCGCTAATCAGCTCAATCCAACGTCTTTGTCTCGTGTTGAGATCCTTTTGGTTGAACACGTGTTGGAGACTCTTATGATCAGTGTAGACTATGCATTGCGTCCTATAAAGATAGTGTTGGCAGATTTTCAAAGCGAAAACCACGGCACCAAGTTCAAGATCATGAGTTGTGTAATTTACTTCATGAACCTTCAATTGCCTCGACGCATATGCTATGACTTTGCCTCGTTGCATGAGAACACAACCAAGACATGTGTATAACGTTATATTCCTTTATGTATATGTGTAAATTTATTAATGTAAAAATGTTAAGAAATGTATAATTAAGTTAAATCAATGTAAATGTTTGATTTTGTCACCAATAATAACTTTTATACACTTATGAATTTACACATATATTGAAAAATAACACTGTCTAAGTGTAATGATGTTACCGAGAATAATAATAATAATTTGATTTATCTTAGATGGGTAACACAAAGTTAAGTCACAAAGAGTATATTAACATTTGACCTGAATCCTATTATCATAAAACTAATTTATAAAACATAGGTGTAACAATTGCTTGCTACATTTATATCAAAGTATTTATATTATACTTTTTTAACATGCTACTAGAAAAAACTACTAACCAATTAGTTCTCATCTTCATAAAAAATTATTTGAATCGATACCCAAGTTTCTTACGAAATATGATTTTCTTTATTATATAGGTGATGTCGTCTAGTGATTAAAAAATTCCGAGATAGTTTCTTCAATGATAATTAAATATTAATTTTAATTGAATCATTTAAAACATTTGCAAAGTAATATACACATTCTTATTGACTACAGAAGAGAAGACCCTACATGTTACATATTTAAAACTGAGTAAACTAGTTTAATAAGAAGTTAATCTTAAACTTTAATCAAGTCATTTCAAACATAGTATAGTAAAACTTATAATAGTATTCTATTTAATTTTCGATTAAAGGCCTACATGTTACAAATTTAAAAGGTGATTTGACCGCTAATGAGTTGAATTGAAAGTCAACGGCGATGGCACTTGATTTTGACCTAGTGGTCGTTGGTCAGCACAGCAGCCACACACTTGTTACTTCAGATAAATACGTCACTTTGGTGTAAGCATAACCACAATATAATCCCACTCTTGTTTTATGTGTTGAGGATTAATTCTAACCAAATTATAGTTTCTTATTTTATTCAAATTATACATATGTATAAATAAACATATAGGTATATATGCGCAAAAGTTAATCCCAACTTAATTCTTAATAAGCGATTTCTTTTGTTTTCATCGGCTAAAAAGGTGATTAAATCACGTAGAAATGGTAGGTTGATGTAGGAAAAGATACAACATGTGCAAAATATGACACGAGATTATCTCATGAAAATTTTAAATCATGTAAAAAAGCATAAACGCGTAGAAAAGCTTTCTTGAATAATAATGTGATATCAATATTTAGTTTTAAGTCAAGAGACTATTTCTCTAAATTAGCCGGTCAAAATGATGATTCACGTGACTTTCTTGAATAATAATGTGATATCAATATTTAGATCTTAGATACTAATAAAAATGTTTGTTTTTCCAATGGCTAGCCTGGCTCGCCCGCTCGCTAGTTGTCATCTCTCTAGTCTGTTTAGGGATGTAAGATCTAGTGTTCGGTTAACTGGCCGGCTCTCATGGTTTGGTGATTTTTTGGTTGATATGAGCCATGTTTCCAGGAAAAAAAAACAACATATTTATTTATCTTTTACAATTTTAAGAAAATAATGATAAGAATTCTTTTTTTCAACTTTTAATAAAATAATAATAATAACTTGAGTTATTTTTGTTTGTTTGGTTTATGTTATATATTTATTGGAAATTAGAATATTGATATTATTTATGATGTAATATGGTCTTTTAATTCAATTTGACTTTAGTACCTTTAAGTTATTAATTTATTCTCATGTCTGGTCGATTGTTCCATAGACGTTGGTTTTAACTAAACTATGTTTCATTTTTAATAAACATTAAAGTAAGAACAAAAACAAGTTAAGTTTGGATAACATTTAAATACGAAAGTTAGTTTAAGTACAGAACACGTTTACATTTGCGTTGTTACAAGTCAACACATTTTAAGTAGTCCAAAATTTATCAACGGAAAATGATTATTGATTTTGACTTGTTTCATAGACGTGTGAAGCAAATTAGGTGGTTGAAATAAGTCTTTTCACATGGAATTTTGACTTTTTACTTAAAAGTCTTGCCAAAATTTGGCATCCTTCCCTTCTTCCCATTCGATATCTTATTATTTGAAAACAAATAATTAAAAGAATTATACAAGAATCCAAAATAGTCACTTATACATTCTTCTAGCTTTTTAGCGGATTAAAATAATAGACAAGTTTAAGCTTCTAGCAACGGAAATGCAATCTCACACCTCACACCGATAGTAACACAGACGACCCACGAAAAGTCGTGGTGTCAGTAGCCGGTCACCAAAACTCTTTGTTAAAGGGTGAGACCTCCGGCGAGATCTAAGACCAAATGCCACCTACCAAGAATTGGTGGTTGCTCTGATCACCTTGAGACCTTCATGAAAATCTACCATTTACGTCATTACCCTAACAAAAAAACCCCCCAAAAACATCAAATTTGATAAAGGTCTAGTGAGATCTACGGATAATTGTTACCCTTTAACAATTGGTGGTTGCATGGCCAATTGACAACTCCGGCGAGATCGACGGCTTCCGACGACCATTTTCCGTGTCCACCATGGGTAAAAACGGTAGCAACAACTTTTTTTACAACCCAAAACCGCCACTTGCTCCACCTCAACGGCATAGAGGAGGCAGAGCGGCAACAAGGTACAAAGAAAAAGGCCACGACCAACAGATACATGAGGCGGCGATGCCGATACACAACGGCCATGAACAGGTGACCGGCCACCGCCAAAGGCGAAAGAATGGGTCTATAACTCTGACATACAAATGAAAACAGCAAACCCTTGAAAACACAATGCACATAATAACGATAGTACCCGAAGCCTAACAACTTGTACCGTTATAATCGAAATTCTCAAATTAACCCTGAATTATTGTTCATTGTTTTGCTTCTTTCATACGTAGGAGAATTTCTTACATATATATTTCGTCGTTGCAAATATATAACATTAGTCTAACTAAAAGGGTAGCCCCACTAACTAGCATTGTTTGGCTCTACTGCTTGTTACCGTTGTCATCTTCAGCACCACTATCGCCTTTATAACAAGGGTGTCCAATGAATTGATTTGTGATTACTCAATTAATCAATTCTAATTATTTAAATTTTAATTATTAAAACCTGGATTTGAATTCGATATTACACTTAAATTGAATCGGTTTTTTAATATTTGATTCTTGATTCGAAACAAATTAAGAAGTAAGAACCTTCGATAAAAGTTGGGTATGTGTTGTATTGTTTTAGAAAGAGTTAATAAAGAGAATGAAGCAGGTGAAAATTCAACGTGCTCTTTTTTGAATCCCAGAAAATTTATTTATACAAATACGTTACTTAACTATTTTTAAACACTAATTCAATATATTTCATGTTGATCAATCCTTATAGAAATCAATGCCTATTTCTTTTTGTTATCTTTTGGTGCACGTTTTCAGGGACTTTTATGCTCGGGTTTACTTCTTAAGGTTTGATTGTTTGACGGCTGCCTACGCCTTGTCCTTTAATCGTGCTATTCCTAGTTGCTTGACATAATCCTCGCTTTGCTGTAGCTAAATTAATTCATTTGAGACTCATCGTATCTTTTTCTTGCTTTCGTCTCCTCTTTTAGATTTATGTGTTTTCTTCTTTCTTTGACGAGAGAAACTTGACTCAGAACTTACCACTTCTTGGGGCGTCAGTGTTCTTACATGTATATAATTGAGTTTGCGCAAGTTCTAGTTTTGTTGTGGTAAAGGGTTTGTTGGCCTTACTCAGGCAATACCCATCATGTACGAAAATATTTTTTTAAACAACTTGTTTTGATCTGATAATTATTAGCATAAATTTTCTCCGTCATCCCAACCGGCCTACCTATTTATAAGGCTTAAGTCAATATCATATGCGTCTACGATTATTTTATTGTCTATATTATATAATATTTGTGTGTATATTGATCATTGATTGAACCGACTTCTATAGGCTCCAAAATTCCAACCAAGAATTCCATATTGTCGGGGCTAATAAACTTAAAAAAATGGAAAAGGGTAGAATCTACTTTTAGGAATGAAAAAATTCAATGTTATCTTAGTTATGCACAATCATCACAACTTTGATTACAAAATAGCAGATTTTATATGACTTGCCACATATATTATTTTCAAAAGTTGTTTTATTTAGTAAATATATTTTACATGAATTCTAATTAATATATTTAATTACCGGGTTTTTTTTCTACCTTGAAAAATGTTCAAAAGAAATGTTAGGTGAGCAGAAAATCCGACTAATACACTAATTCATAATTATTCAGTTATAATTAGTTTGAAAACCGAATTTTATTTACTTGGTCAGCATGTGAAGGAAACAATATTTTAACATGTATTATGTGGGCACATTTTGCCATTTTTCAACCATTTAATACGATATTATTATTACTATTGTGAACAGTAACTTAATATGAAAGTAAATCTGTTTGATTTTAATACATATAATGATCGTTTTAAATCACTAGTTAGATTCAAATTAATTAAATCATGTATCAAATGGGAGATTATATTAAATACGAGTTCAATATTACAAAATGCAATTACGTTGTTATTATTATGCATAAGAAGCACTATTTTCTATCTTTCTAAAATCTGATAATCTTCAACGCGTCTAACATAACAGATACATGAGGCTGTCTATCTGATGTTAAGGATAGAAGTGATGAATCATGTGAGGATAAACATAACTTGTGAGATTAAGAGAGATGGAGAAAGATAAATAAAGGTTATAGGAGGAGAATCTATCCGTTTTCGCCCCGCGCAAGAAGGGCAAAACAATACGGCATGTCCGTTGTATGTTGTTCATTTAAAAATAGTCTAAGTAAGCATAATGAAAAAAATGGTGATATAACCCAGTCATATCAAAAGAAAGTTAGTGTTGCATAGCTATCGTTATACATACTACAAAAGGTTAAATATCATAACAGAAAAACTAAACATCATATATGTGTATAGTAACACATATTTTTAAAGAGAAAACATTAATATAATTACAATTGTTGTACATAATTAAGCATTTAAGAAAATGGATATTGTCACATTATAGAGATAAGTAAAATTTACCAATACCGTTATCGTAGCGAACCAATGCCGATCGAACATAATCGGTACTAGTAACGGTTTTTGTCTTTAAGTTTTCGGTACCTTCGGTTTTGTATTTTTCAGTATTTTCAGTGGTACTGACTACCTATCACTACCGAACCAACGTGATCGATATGACATTCGGTTTACACTTTTATCTATTTTCAATACTGGTATTTTTTTAGCAAAGCGATCTCAGCGTAAATATTATTATAACCGTTGGACATAAAAAATCATCAATGGTAAAGCCCAATTTCAAATGTGTGCCCAACGACCCATGTTTTCCAAGAGCCCAAATGGTTTCGCAGAGGCTTTGTTCTTTTTTCATCTCCTCGGTGTTCTGTTTCAACTTTCAAATATTACTCATGATTCATGAGTTGCAGATTTCTGCTTGTGATAGCGTATGATTCTCTCTTCAATGATTATCACTTTCAACATCCATTAGCGATATTTTTGCATCCGATCGATAGAATCGAGGTAATTTGTTCTTTTCGTATCAGGATTTTACTGTATTTTGCATGCATCCATGGTGGATCTTCGTGTTTCAAAGGTGAGTTCACGGTTCACATTTCTTCGATTTCTGTTAGCAATCAAACATGCAAACACCGAGTAATCCAATCAACAGCCAAAAAGCGCTACTGAAATTTAAAATGTAATCAGTTTGAGGTTTTGAACCCTAATCTCATCTGTTATGTTTTTGTGTTTGATACTTGTCATGAATTTAGAAGAACATAATCTGCATCAGATTATTTTAGGAAATTATATGTGTTTTGGGGCTTTAGGGTAACTTTTGTGTGATATCAGATTTACAGATGATGCTTTGATTACTAGCAAGTTGCAATATGTTTGTATAATGTTATACATCTATAAGCATGTAATAGAGAGCTAGACACATATTATTCTTCATATGTAAGTTCTTAAAAGGGAAAACTTCATGTATGCAAGTTTTAGAAGAGTTTCAATTAGGTCACGTATATTTTTGTTTGTTTCAATTTGTGTGTGACGTGCTGATTAAATGGGTAAAATGTTTAACTCAAATCATAATTGGGTAAAATTGATAATTTAGAGTGTGTAATGAGCTAATTTTAAGTGTGTAATGGGTCAATTTCATAGAACTTTTTTCAAAGTATATAAAATAAGTTTCTAAAAGATTCAAGGGCCTAGGTGGTCGCCCCTGACTAAATGACTGTGTCCGTTTGATGCATTCCCTTTTATAACAACAGAGAAATCACCAACTTTGACTTCATTTCGTGATCTACTGTCATATTTACACATACATGCTATATATAATTGATAAGAACCTCAATTCGAAGGGTAATTATACCCATTCTTATGGCACCTTACCATCAAACCCATACCCATAGTTAGCTCTGATTACAAACCAAAAACAACCATTATGATTGCATACTTTAGAGATTAGTTGTTCATCAACCACTTGAATATGATAGTCCTTTTTATCTAAAATTTGTTCCTCAAATTTGCAATTGGCAGTATATCAAGTGCGGTATATGTGGTTTAATTTAACTTGTAATTATGTTCGACACCTACCCATTGATCTAGGATAGTTATTCGTTATCTCCTTAGCTATTGTAGAACTTTTGATGTTGTGATTTTAGGAATATAAAATCATGTGCGTGAATGTAAAAACTCACCATAGACACCTTAGTCATACTCTGATTTAGTTTCTAATATAGATCACATATATTTACAACACTTACTCCACTACTACAAATGAAGATTAAATAACATGCACACTCTAATTTTGTTTGTTTTGAGGAATTAAACAATAGGCCATGCAAGGATCACAAATAGCACGAACACAGAATATAAAACAATAAACAATAACAGAGACAAGAAAATTTATAGAGGTACATACTACAGTCGCAGTGTGCACTCCGTCCTCTTGGGGCAACTAGGTTTTCTTTTCTATTGAGTGATAATGATTACAAGTACAATGAGATGTATATATAGACTACAATTAGGGTTAATCCCTTTAGTTATAATCTAACTAAATTGGGCCATTTAGAACTTGGCCAGCCGAGCCTGACTGCTCCAAATTAATTACCCGAAGCCTACACCCAACAATTCTCTCACTTGGAGGCTTCAAAACACGTTCAACTGCACTTTGCTTTTTTGTACTTTTGTAAAATTCCTTTGATTTTTGCACTCCCCAGCTACCTCCGCCCTCTCAACATTATTTCCGAAGGCCGGCTGAGCTATGCGAAGTTTCAGCTTATCCAACACCAAATATTGGTAAAGGCTGGATTCTTCGCACCTAAGATGTTTTATATAAACTGATTGCTCCATCACCGATCAATCATCTGACTAAATGATACCTCATCCCAATGTGCGTTGTTTTACTATGATAGACTGGATTTCAGTTTCACTTCACTCTCATTGTCACAATACAATAAGTAATCAGACTGTTGTTTACCTAATTCTTCAAGAGAAGTATTTAACCATACAACTCCTTGTTTACCCATACTAAATCTTTACTAGCTTTAGCAATAGCTACGTATTCAACCTTTGTTGTTGATAGAGCTACAACCATGTATTTAGCCTCTGTTGATGATAGAGGGACACTTTTTTGAAGTCTGGACATCCAGCTAACTATTGTTTCTCCCATTGTAAATACATATCTTGTAGTGCTTTTGACTATCCCTTTACAACCACCCAAATCAACAGCACTATAACCCTCTAAGAATTGTAACTTTGCCCTTACAGGGTTATGTTTCAAGGGGAAAGATGCAATACTTAGAGGCAATGTTGTAAAAATCGCTAGGCGCTAGTCGGGCGGCGAGGAAGGGATTAGGGATTAATCGGATTGGAATTTTCATATAAATTTTTTAGTTTTATATATAAATACACACATTTTAGAATGTAATTCTAATAAAAAAGTTCAGTTTTATATATAAAATACATATTTCGCCGGAACTTTTGAAAGTCGTTGGAATCCTGCCGGAACTTTTGAAAGTCGTCGGAATCCTGCCGAACTTCTGAAAGTCACCGGAATCCCGTCGGAACTTTTGAAAGTCGCCGAAATCCCGCCGGAACCCTACCGGAAAGTCGTCGGAATCACCGATTTTTGGCCGATTAAGACCGCCTAGGTCCGATTTTGACCGGTTACCGATTAGGGGCTCCAATTACGTGAAATCACCAAGGTGAACCTCCGATTGGCGATTAGTCGCTGACTAATCAGCGCCTAGCGCCGATTTTTGCAACACTGCTTAGAGGATATGTTGATTGCTTATTTGGTTGTAATTAAAAGCATTTAAAGGTACGTCTTTACAGTGGGAGGAACTTCAATTAGTTGGATGTCCAGACTTCAGAAAAGAATAGCTCTATTTACAACAGAGGCTGAATACATGGCTCTTGCTGAAGCTAGTAAAGAGCTAGTATGGTTAAAGATTTCGTTGAAGAATTGGTAAACAATAGTCTGATTACTCATTGTATTGTGATAATGAGAGTTCAGTGAAACTTGCCAAAAACACATCTATCATGGTAAAACGAAACACATTAGGATGAGATATTATTTTGTTAGAGAATTGATCAGTGATGGAACAATCAGCTTGATGAACATCTTAGGTGCGAAGAATATAGCCGATATGTTTACTAAATTTGTGGTGCTAGATAAACTACATCTTTGCATAGCTTCAACTGGGCTTCATGACTAATGTTGAGAAGCCGGGGGTAGCTAAAGGGTGCAAAAATCATATGGATTTTTTAATGTACAGAAGTAAAAAGAATCGGAGTGCAGCTGAACGTGTTTCGAAGCCTCCAAGTGGGAGAATTGTTGGGTGTAGGCTTCGGGTGATTTAATTTGGAGCAGTTGGGCTCGACCAACTCAAGTTTTAAATAGAACCAGTTTTTAGATTATTAACTAAATGGATTAACCCTAATTGTAGCCTATAAATATATCTCATTATACTTGTAATTATTATCACTCAATAAAAGAAAACCCTAGTAGCCCCAAGAGGACGTAGGTTGCACACCGCGACCGAACCAATATAAATCTCTCTATTGTGTGTGTTCGTACCATTTTGATCCTAATATGAGAAACACCTGGGAACCCTCGAATCCAGCTGCAGACCACCAATTTCATCTTAAAACATCATCAACGTTCATTTTGATCATCATTTAAAGCCTTTCTGGTCTGCGAGAGTTGAGATACAAGATCTGTTGGTGAGTTAAACTGTAAATTGAAGACCGTTAAAAAAAACTGTAAATTGAAGTTGTTGGAAGGATTTAGACCACAAAATTCTTGGTGTTGATGGTCTATTTGACCCAGATTTGTAGCAAAAAGGAAGAACAAGAAGATTGTGTGCTTTGGAGTATCAATTGAGGCTGTTTGAGAGTTTTTAACTCCAAATCAGAGAAGAACATGTGATATCTGTCTTCTGGTAAGCATCAATAATTTCCAATTCATGGTTTTAATACAATTCAAGGGTTGAATGATTGTTTTTGGTGAATCATCTACAAAACAGAAAGTTTAGAAGCTGTTAACTCTTCTTATATTGCAAAGTAAGGGCTGTTGTCTTGTTTAAGAATCTCAATTGCAAAGATAGGTCTGGTAGTGCAGTCTAACAGCAAAGGGTTCGGGCGCACACTGTTATTAGTAAGCTAAACGTTAAGCTCTCTTATAGATTGGTAATTATTTACCCAAAATTTTAAGATATTAAGGTATCTAAGATTTATGATTTAGAAAAGTTTATGATATAATTAGGTGTGAAGTAAAGGAATAGGAACATTTAGAGATCATTATCATCATCATCAAAGGCAAGTAAGATCCTGTCAAATATATAAGTAGCATGATCTTAAGAATAGTTATGAAAGAACACAAATAAAGTATGTTGATTGATAAATTAAGTTGAAGAAACTGGAAAGGATATTTAAGTTCCTAATTAATGAATCGAACCTGTGAATTAGTCCACAATGTTAATCTTAAGAAGTGTTGATTTTCATGATGATGAAGTAATAAATTAATTAGATTTGTGAATGTGTGAATTATTAATAGGGCCTTCTGATGTACATTCCTGTGATCAAGGTTATAACAAGTTTACAAAGTGTTTAGGATAATATATGAGTAATATGGAAATTGTTTTAGTGATCATCGAACAATAAGATTTTATAGAAATGTATTTAAGTGAACCTGTTAGATAAAATTATGAATTATGGTTTTTAGCTTTCGTTTTGGTGCTATAGGTCATAAATATTGTTTTCCGATAAAATTCGAAATCAAGGTAAATGGGTCGTTAGAAGCTAAGGACATAAATATGTTTGTTATATTATAGGTTGACCTGTTAGTTGGCTATTACTTAGAGAAGCAAAAGGACCAACTACACGTCTAAGTACACGTGAGTTTTCATGATTAAACTCCCTTTTTAATTCATTTTGGGGTTGAATATATGCTAGTCATGATTTTTGAGTTTAAATGATTTTTAAGTGTATTATTCTTATTAATTGACAAATCATTAAGCGTGTATGCTCGGGAAATATATGCGAATATTTGGTACCTACTATATTTGGCTTGATTGCAAGCGTTCGATGCACTTCTTAGTGAACTCTCACTCGAATATGTTGTATATGTTAACTAAGATTCCCTCGGTGGTAAAACCATTGAATCACATTTAATTAGTATAATTTATTTGATAATACATCGTGTGAAGATTTTTTTTGTTTATATCATGAACTCATCAGCTTTGTGCTCACGTATATTTTGAGCATGTATTTAATGAAACCTATAGACACCCAACTCTCTAAATTACTTGGTGGTGGTAGAGAAAAGTGTGAAGAATTTTGAAGTCTTTACTCAAAAAATTTTGAGGAGTTTAAAGGTGTTTTAGAAGAGTTATCATGAAGATTATATTTTGGTTTATCTTAAAGTTTATCTTTGTACTAAGTGAATTTAGTCTTACTCTGTATTGTCGAATGGATTCTATTAATATATTTGTAAGTTTTCCGCTGTAAGTCTGTGCCAATCGGTCACCTTAGGTCCCATTCAGGTGGGGTGTGTCAGGTTGGTATCAGCGCCAAAGGTTTTAGCGAATTAGGGTTCATGTAGAACTCTAAAGTCTAAGGGGGCGTTTGGTATACATGAATTCAATGGAATTTGATGGAACTGGAATTTGAATTCCATGGACCATTTTGTTTGGTTGATAGGAATTCATTGGAATTGGAATTTGAATTCCATTATTAACATGTTTGGTTACAAAAGGAATGGGAATTAATTCCCTTAAATTTCTTTAACTGAAGGATTTCAAAATCCTTCCAAATTTTAAAGGATTTCAACTTCCACCGACCCCCGCCTCCGTCACCGACTACCACCACCCCCTCTCATCGCCAACCGATACTACTGACGACCCTTGCTGACCTTGCCAACCGCCGGCGCTATCGCTCGACTGCCCTTCGGACCGCCGACCCCTACCACCTCCGACCGCCATGTCGGACCGCCGCCGCGCCAAACACCACCTCCGACTACGGTCGTCGTCGCCCTTGACATCTGATTTCCATCGGTAACCCAAAATCGTTCATTTGACACCCTGCTAACTGCTCGCTTGTCGCCCTGCCCCCCCACCCCAAACCCAATGACAACCAATCATGCCATAACCATTGTCGACAATCGACAGTCGCTGGTAACCTCACTCGCCGCCTACAAATGCCCGTCTTCATCGACCGCCTCACGATCGACTACCGACCGTCGTCGCTAAACCATGTCAATTTCAGACGCACTCAACAACGAATGTCGGTTTTCGGCGGCGAACGTGATCGGTTGGTGGTGGAGGTTGGGTACGACCGGTTTTCGGCAACGGGCGCGATTGGTGGTCGTGGTCGATTGTCGACGACGACGGTTGGTGGTATGTAGCGGATCATTGAGTTGGTGGCACTTTGCATTGGGTGGTAATATCCAATTCCTTTATAGGTGTTTTGTCACTAAAAATACGTTTGGAATTTAAATTCCTTTTATAATTTCAATTCCTTTGAATTCCAAATCCTTTTGAAAATATTGAATTCCAACTACAATTCCTTTTAATACCAATTCCAATTCCAACAAATTCCGCAAACTAAACGCCCCCTAAGTTTTAACCATAGAATTCAATCCATTAAGTTTGAATAGAATCTCCATCATATTAAAATGCCTAGTAGCAAGGTATTAGTATTATTGTGTAAGGCAATTTGACACTTACACTTGATTATCGTAATTATGAACTTACCATTATGCGTGTGCACAAGTATTCTTTATTGTATGGGTTAAATCTCTTAAGTATTGATTGGTAGGATTGGATGCTTAAAAGTTCAGTTTAAAGCATAGAATATGATTAAGCTTCGATATCTGATTGTATTTCACTGAAAGGAACGTCACTAAAAGGGAAAAGGTGTAGGATTTCTATATAAACACGGTAAATCATCGTCTCCCAAAACTAATGATAGATCATTCGGAGATCCAAACATGACTCAATTGTCAAAAGAACCTCAGGATATGTAACTGTTATGTCCTCAACATCAAAATCAAAAGATTGATCATGATAAGCGTTCTTCTAAAACTTAAAAACCCATAGGTCATCAGATGTTGGATACCCGTATAGGAAGGAGCCTAAATCATATGAGCCTTAACTAGATTATTACAGTGTTGTGCATAGTATACCATCCTTACTAAGAGCCACCAACGAGCTCGTACTCGGGATTATCTAGTTTGACTATGCAGGTGATCCTACTTGTCGGTAATATGGTTTTCATATAGATCCTTTAGAACTTGTAGAGATTCGATCCCAGACACAATTTATAGAAAGGGAAAGAGACCTGTACAAGGAGCAATTAGAGATGTTTGAAAAATCTAGAAAAAATTAGTGATGATGTAATCGTTATTTCAAATTTAACGATTACATTATCACTTATTTTTTTTCTACATTTTTCAACCTTCTCCAATTGCTCCTTGTACCCGTCTCTTTCCCTTTCTATAGATTATGTCCGGGACCGAATCTATACAAGTTCTAATGGATCTATATGAGACCCAGATAATCGACGGTAACATCAACTGCATAGTCAAAACTGGATGATCCCGAGTATGACCTCCTTGGTGGAACATAGTAAGAAGGGTGTATCGGATACTGTGGGAAATGAGGATAAGGTGTGTATGAGAGATACATATGGTACGCCTGATAAGGTGACGGTGGTGTCTTAGTTTAAAAAAGCGCTCTGAGGCACTGCTTAAAGCGCGAGGCGCTAGAGGCGTTTGGCGGAGCGCTTTATTTCACCGAGGCGCCGGATGTACATGAAGCGCTTTGAAGCGCCGCTTCAGTAAGAAGGCGTGAGGTGATGTGAAGCGGTGCTTCATGTATGTTTGGCAAATATCAGGCCTGGTCAAGTTTAGTTAAATGTTAGGCAAGATCAACTTCTGGCCTATCTATCTACTTTAATCAATCCCAGGCGCAACCCACAACTCTATATCATCTAAACAAAAGCCTTTACATCAAAACCCCAAATCATCATTCGGTTGTTTAGACTTCAATGGTTACTCTAGCCCCATTGCCTTCTCATCAAGTTCTTAATCCAACCCTTCAGTTCTTACTCCGGCCCTTTGATTCTTACTCCAGCTTTTTGACATTGAGGGAGATGAGGCTTGGGTTGTTGATGAATGGAGACACCTATTTATGTTTTAAAGATGTTTAATTATGTTTTAAACTTTAAATTATAAGTATGTTTTGTATTTATGATTATGAAGTGAAATGTGTCATGCATAATAAATTATTATTATTATTTTTAGTTATATCGCCTCACATACGTGAAGCACTCGCCTCGCGCTTGAGGCGTGGCGCCTCGAATTTTGGTACCTAAACGCTTCGGAGCGCCTCACGCTTTTTAAAACCAAGGGTGGTGTTGGATAATAGGTAGGAGCTACTAGTGGAGGTACTGGTGGGGTGTAAGACTCCATTTGGCTACGACGAAGTGCTGTCCTCATCACTTTCTCCTCAGAGGAGAATCCATGAACAACACTATAATAGTCTAGTTGAGGCTCATGATTTAGGCTTCTTCCTATCCAGGTTCTGATCGGCATATGGGTTTTTGAGCTCTAGAAGAACGCTCATAATGATCAACTGTCATTGGCTCTGACTTATCAGGGCCATCATCATTTGCTTCATTCTAAATTGGATTCCTCTTCATTTTCTTCTCGATCATCATTTTTCGTCGGAAGATGCACGTTGTGGCAACTCATTGGGGCACCTGGACCCTAATTGTAGTACCAGGTCGAAAAGAGTGTCTAGGGGTTCTTGTAGTCTACTACTAGTTCCTTTCACAATTTTCGAAGTGTTATGGTTGGGGATGTGGATTTCGGTTTTGATGTTGAGGGCATAGCTGTGACATATCCTGACAAATCAGGTTCATTTGACAATTGAGTCCTGTTTGGATCTTCGAATGATCCATCATTAGTTTTGAGAGACGATGATTTACCGCGTTTAAATAGAAATCCTGCACCCTTTCCCTTTCCATGACGTTCCATTCTTGAAATACAATAAGATATTAAAGCTTAATCATATTTAATGCTTTAAACTAAACTTTTGAGCATCCAATCCCACCAATCAATATTTAATAAATTTAACCCACACAATAAAGAATACTAGTTCACACGCATGATGGCAAGCTCACGATTACGGTGATTAAGTGTAATTGTCCAATTGCTTTACACGATAATACTAATACTCTCCTATTAGGCTTTTTAATATGATGGAGATTCAAATCAATACTTAGTGGATTGATTTCTACGATTAAAGCTTAGAGTTCTACATTAACCCTAATTCGCTAAAACATTTAGCTCTGATACCAACCTGTCCTGACCCAAACCCGTGTTGACCCGACCTGTGCTAACTAGTTTTTAAACTGTTCTGTGGATCCCAACCCATTCTGACCCGACACCTCACCCTAACTGAAACTTTTATGAATAGTATAATTTTAGGTTTTTTAATTAAACCACTATACTTTTGTGTGTTATAATTTGGCCAAAAATGTTTTTTTCCTTAAACCTCCATACTTCGAACCATTAAAACTTTCAACCATCGTTTTTAATTGAACCACTATATGTTATACTTTGAAAAATGTTTCATTTTTATTTTGCTAAGTTACTTCGCTATCTCTAAACTTTAATAAAATTACGATAGAGTTTCTTCCACTATATATAAAACCATTGTTTTATTTTCCATAACCATTCTATTTCACCTTAATATCATTCTTCTAGTTTCAAATGCTCTTAAAATTTGTTGGCCCAGAATTAAAGAACAAGTCAACAAACAAATAATAAACTCGTTATATGTTTAAAACTATGATAAACTCTTTTGTATGAATAAACCCTTGACTCACCATTAGAATGACCCCAATGAACCTATTTATAATCAGTGTTGTAAAATCAACCTAATCGGCCGATTAATCACCCGGTGATTAATCGCTAGTCGGTTAGTGACCTTGATAAATTTCATGTAATTGGTGGTTAAAATAGGTGATCGGTCAAAATCGAAATCGATGCTAATTGGTGGGTTGATTCTGGTCAAATTCCGTTCACATTTTGGTCGTATTCCGGCTAAATGTTTGAATTTACGTCAAACCTTGAAAATTTTGGTCAAATGTGTGTCTATATAAATTTTGAACATTATATAAAGATTACTAATAAAAATGAGTGTGTATATATATAAAACTAAAATTACTTATATAAACATTTCAATTCGATTACCCCGAGTAATCAAGTAATCGCTAGTCGGTGCCCCACTGCCCGATTAGTGCGCTTGCCAATTTTACAACCATGTTTTAAATTGGAAATTGATACGATTCTGCTTAAACTGTATTCGAGGAGAGTACAGAAGAGGATGTGGGTCACCGATGCTGAGTTGGATTAGCTGGATACGATTATCGTGTCTTGGTTGGTTCCTTTGGGCAATTCAGGTAGTGGTGATATGGAGGAGTGGGGAGCAGTTATCATGTAGAAGTTCAGGAGTGGTTAGCAAGTCATTAGGATCTTTTAGAGCAGGCTATTGTCATTTTGTTTTTGTTGTTGAAGTTTATGTTATCTTTGTTATTGTAATCAGAGACATCGACCATCTTGAATTCGGGCCAACGTATTTGCTAATTTAATCAATCAAGTTGCCTGCAAATTACTAGAATCTATCAGAAACTTAATGACCAAGTAACAAAATACTATCTATGGGAGTGTTATTGATACCATGACATAAATAAACCTTACTTACTAGACAACACCAAATGAAATGACAATTACCAAAAAACAAATATTGACCCTAAATAACTAAAACCGACTAAATCAGGATTAACCTTATAAAGTTCCCTTAAAATTATATAGTTTATATACAAAAAAATACATAGATAAAAGGTTTTCAACACTATTATACATTTCATTTTAGAAATTAATGGGCAACTTCTAAACAATAAAACACCTCACAATATTGGATGTGAAGATGAACAAACAAACCCTACCGCATGTTTTCATTCTATTTAAGAAGTATGTTTATTGAATCTTTCACATCTGTATCTTTTACTTTATGAGTATTGGTTGAGTGACTAGTATTTTCAAGTCTAAATTTATTAGCGAACCTGTTTTATGTTCCTTACGAATATCCGTATTGCTTGTACGAGTAAAGATATATGATATTTGAATTATAATTCACTTAAAATGATAAAGAAAACAATAATATCTCTTCGTTATATCTAAGTACAAGATTGAGCTTAAATTGAGATCAACAAATTGCATACGTATATTCGAATATAATATCTAGATACTTTTTATTCCTTTTCTGGATCCCTGACTTTTTAGAAAGTTAATCATTTTTATCCATTTTTGTTAACTCCGTTAATTTTGTTAGTTAAGTTTGTTGGAATTAATCTTTGTTAATTCACATATAAAAAGGTCAAAGTCAGATCTTATATAGGTGGAGTTTTATTTTTATTAAGAGTCTTTTATTTATTATTTAATTAGTATGTTTATCTAGTTATTTAGTTTGATGTTTATCAAGTTGTTTTAATTCCTAGAAGATAGGAGTATGAGTCATAGTAGATGTTGTTTTGTTTAGTATAAATAGGGTTGTTTGGTTGATGGTTAAGGTATCAAATATTTAGTTTTCTTTAATAAACGTGTCGATCAACAATGTTTGTGATCAAATAGTTTTTGTTTTTCATCCTTTTCAACCTGAGTTTTTCTACGTTTTTGTTCGTTTGGAGATCGTTGGGCCTTCAATTGGTATTAGAGCTATATCAAGCTCTTGATCTGGGTGCAAAAGCAGCAAAAGAAAGGTTGGTTGTGTTCTGTTCTGGCAGAGAACAACAGCAGCAAGAAAACAGAATGCTTTCTGTTTAAACAAAAAAGCAACAAGAAGAAAGTTGGATTCAAATCCTTGAATCGATGTGAAACTAAGTAAGAAAAAGAAAGAAGAAAGCAGGAAGAAAGAAAGAGAAAGAAGAAAGCAGGAAGAAAGAAAGAGAAAGAAGAAAGCAGGAAGAAAGAAAGAGAAAGAAGAAAGCAGGAAGAAAGAAAGAGAAAGAAGAAAGCAAGAAGAAAGAAAGAGAGAAAGAGAAAGCAGAAGAAAGAAAGAGAAAGAAGAAAGCAGGAAGAAAGAAAGAGGAAGAAGAAAGCAGGAAGAAAGAAAGAGAAAGAAGAAAAGAAGAAAGTATAAGAAAGAAAGTAAGTAAGAAAGCAAGCAAGAAAAAAGAAAGTAAGAAAGAAAGCAAGAATAAAGAAAGAAGAAAGCAAGTAAGTAAGTAAGTAAGAAAGAAAGAAAGAAAGAAAGAAGAGAAAGTGAGAAAAAAGAAGGCAAGTTTAGAAGAAAAGTAAGCAAGAAAGAAAAGAATGGCAGACCAACCAATTATACCGGCAAGAGAGCAAGGCAACATTCCATTGCAGTGTCCTAGATTGACATCCGCCAATTATACAAGTTGGTCAATCATGGTGGAATCAATATTGCAAGCATATGGGTTATGGGAGGCGATTGATCCAGTAACAGGGGCGGCGGTTGAAAGTAGAAAGAATCTGATGGCTAGAGCTTTTATTTTCCAAACGTTGCCTGAGGATGTTCTACTTCAGGTTTCAAAACATAAGGATGCAAAGGATGTTTGGGAATCAATTAGGGTTCGACATCTAGGAGCAGAGAGAGTGCAGAAAGCTCGGCTACAAACCCTAAGGAGCGAGATGGAGATGTTGAAGATGAAAGAAAGTGAAACGGTGGATGATTTTTCAAGTAAGTTAACTGGCATAGCGGCTAAGTTTAAAAGCCTTGGTTCAAGCCTTGAAGATGAAGTGATTGTATGTAAGTTGCTCAACTCGGTTCCAAAGAAGTTTCTACCTATCGTGGCATCTATGGAGCAATACTCAGAACTTGAAGATATGTCTTTTGAGGAAGCAGTGGGAAGGATAAAAGCTTATGAGGAACACCTCAAAAGTCACGATGAACCAGAAGAGAATGATCAAAGTAAACTTCTACTAGCAAGTTCAAGTAATCAAAAGGTTGGAGATTTAGAAAGTTGGCATCATGAAAAGGGACGAGGTGATGGTAATCAAAGCCGTGGTAGGGGTCAAGGAAGAGGCTTTGGTAGAGGAGAAAGAGGACGTGGAAAAGGTCGAGTAAACAAAGATAAGAGCGAATTTAGGTGTTTTGAATGTGGTGAATTTGGTCACTTTGCATATGAGTGTACCAAGTGGAAGGATAAACATGATGATAAGAAAGATATAGCTCATCTTGTTCAATATGAGGAGAGACCAGCATTATTGTGAAAAAACAAAGATTAGGGGGTGATTGTGGAATTAATCTTTGTTAATTCACATAAAAAAGGTCAAAGTCAGATCTTATATAGGTGGAGTTTTAGTTTTATTAAGAGTCTTTTATTTATTATTTAATTAGTATGTTTATCTAGTTATTTAGTTTGATGTTTATCAAGTTGTTTTAATTCCTAGAAGATAGGAGTATGAGTCATAGTAGGATTTGTTTTGTTTAGTATAAATAGGGTTGTTTGGTTGATGGTTAAGGTATCAAATATTTAGTTTTCTTTAATAAAAGTGTCGATCAACAATGTTTGTGATCAAATAGTTTTTGTTTTTCATCCTTTTCACCTGAGTTTTTCTACGTTTTTGTTCGTTTGGAGATCTTTGGGCCTTCAAAGTTGGGGGATTTAAGTCATTTAACAAATTATTTAGTTTAAGTTTTCATTTAAATCCAAAAAGTTGAAAGTTAAGAAACACAATTAATTGAGTTAACGGAAATGAATGAAAATGACAATGTTTTAGAAAGTTAGAAATGATAAATTAGACCAAGCAGACATGTTATCTGAAATACCTAATGACCCATCTTGACACATTTCATATTCTCTATTGCATGTCTTGTTTGTTGTGTTGTGAGCTCCGATCCATCTTGGGCCAGGCCCTAGAACAACCGCAGACATGCTGCAGAAAAGGGTTGAGGGCAGCCGGCCTTAACCTTAATGTCACGGAGTTATTTCTTCCACTCTCGTGCGGCACTTAGACTTGATCTAAGTTCAGCCTTTGTGACCCAAACGATGTGATAATTCAAGTAACAATGCGGAAGCGTTTGCAAGCGAGTAATACAAACAACTTTGTATTGCTTACAAGGATGTTTACAAGAGAGGGTTACAAGTATTACACAAGACTTGTATGAGTTTTGGGTGTTTTTGGGTGACTACAAATGAGGGGGTTCAACCCTATTTATACTACTCATATGGTTCTAGATCATTCATGATCTAGAGATTTCTAAGGACTAAATATCCAAGATTTTTACATGGTATTATCTAGATTTTTCTATGAAAAATATCTTTGACATTTCAAGTATTTTCTAGAGCTTTCTTAGCAGCTCTAGATCTTGATGATTCCAGGCCTTTCTTGGCCATTTTAGGGCTGCTCCCAAGTGCTCAAACGCAGCTACGTTGTTCCGGATTCGTGTGTGCTTTTCTGGAGACTTCCGGGCAGCTTTTAACGCATCCGTAAGTGTTCGGAACCTTCCGGATTCCGAGTAACTTGAGCTGATTTTAGGCGGGTCGTGACATTCTCCACCACCTAAATCCACGACGTCCTCGTCGCGTTTCTTGCATGACCCTCGGCTTGTCCTCACGAGTTGCAAGACAGATAGTGTTTTGCCTTGAAGACTTGACTCCATCTTGGCTGTGTGTACTTGATCGCCTTTGATGATGTACAATGTGTTTAGAAATGTTGCTGGAATGGCTTTTGCCTTCCGGAAAAAGTCCATCCCGAGCACGATCTTGTAGTTGTCCAATGGCGCTATTGAGAAGTCAAGTTTACCTTGCCATGTCCCGATCTTAGTCTTGACAGCCCATGACATTCCCTCGATTGCTTTAGTGTTTCCATTGGCATCTCTGAGAAATCCATCTCGCGTGGATATCCTTAGGCCGAGTCTCCTAGCCTCCTCTCGTGTCATGAAGTTGTGACTTGCTCCGGTATCGATCAGTGCCTTTGCAAATCGTCCATTTATTTCTAAGTTCACAAACCGAAGTCCTTTTCCCTCCGTGTTCGTGATGTTGCCCTTGTGCTCCGTTGGGCAGGACTTAATCATTTTCAACGGCTTCCCTTCATGTGCCGTTAAAGCATTTAGTACTTGTAGTTGCATTGCCCCGAGACAAACCTCCTTGTCTTCGTGGGATTTATCGTCATTTCTAGCCACCATGGCTTGAAGACTTTGTTTCTTCGGGCAATCCCGAGCATTATGCGGTCCATCGCATATAAAACAGATTTTTGGAGGACGTTTTTCGTTGTCGTATCGTGGTGGTC
Source organism: Flaveria trinervia (assembly GCA_025506515.1). Lineage (NCBI taxonomy): Eukaryota > Viridiplantae > Streptophyta > Magnoliopsida > Asterales > Asteraceae > Flaveria > Flaveria trinervia. Next base: position 4,832,616 of record CM046457.1, on the reverse strand, counting down.
TCCTTGTTTCCACCTTCTGATCATGATTGGGCTTTACTCCCCCACCTTTCTCATCGTCACTTTCCTCATTCATGGGCCTATATGTTCGTTTTTCTTTGTGATCGATCAAGCTTTCAGCTATTGCAATGGCTGAGGCAAGATCTTGAACACTTCGTCGCTCCAGCTCTATCTTAGCCCATGATTGTAGACCATCGAGAAAGTAGAAGAGGGAGTCTTTGTCCGATAGACCTGGGATCTCAAGGACAAGTGTTGTGAACTCTTTAACATAGTCCTTGATGGTCCCGGTTTGTTTGAGCTTTCGAAGTCGACTTCTGGCTTAGTGCTCAGCATTTACCGGATAAAACTGTCTTTTGAGTTCTTGGATGAACTCAGTCCAAGTTTTGATCGAGCACGTACCTCGTTCGATGTCCACGCTTCGACGTCTCCACCACAGCGCTGCTGTATCCTTAAGATACATTGTGGCAGTCTTGATTTTGGTGGTGTCATCCAAGATCTGTACCCCTCCTAGGTACTGCTCCATTTCCCAATAAAATCATCAACCGCCCGTGCTTCTCGTTCCCCAAGAACGGTGATGGTTTGGGAATTTCAACTCTTGGTGTAAAGTTTACAACATTACCTCCAGTCGTGATCAAGGCTTTGTTGCAATCGACAACTTTAGCTTCCAAGCCCAATAGACTCCGATGCATGTCGCTTGACAGCTCATCCATGCCTTTTTGTAGCTTGTTAGTAACATTTTTAATCGCATCTTTGATCATCAGCTTTACTTCTTCTCGTAGTAGCTCCACAGCAGCTTGAGTCCATCTCTAAGCTCCGTGAAGTCCGCTTCTAAAACATCCAGCCGTTGGAAGCACAAGTCTACCTGAGTTCCTATCTCGACGAGACTTGTTTCCATGTCATTGAATCGTTTTTCCAAGGTATGGTCCTTGGATGTACCCCGATCCTTCTTTGATCCCTTCTGGGATTCATCTCGTCCTCGTTTATCTTCAATAGTTGCAAGTTTGCTTGTTTCGGTTGCCATCCCAAATGACCGACCTTGCTCTGATACCACTTGTCACGGAGTTAGTTCTTCCACTCTCGTGCGGCACTTAGACTTGATCTAAGTTCAGCCTTTGTGACCCAAACGATGTGATAATTCAAGTAACAATGCGGAAGCGTTTGCAAGCGAGTAATACAAACAACTTTGTATTGCTTACAAGGATGTTTACAAGAGAGGGTTACAAGTATTACACAAGACTTGTATGAGTTTTGGGTGTTTTTGGGTGACTACAAATGAGGGGGTTCAACCCCATTTATACTACTCATATGGTTTTAGATCATTCATGATCTAGAGATTTCTAAGGACTAAATATCCAAGATTTTTACATGGTATTATCTAGATTTTTCTATGAAAAATATCTTTGACATTTCAAGTATTTTCTAGAGCTTTCTTAGCAGCTCTAGATCTTGATGATTCCAGGCCTTTCTTGGCCATTTTAGGCTGCTCCCAAGTGCTCAAACGCAGCTACGTTGTTCCGGATTCGTGTGGGCTTTTCTGGAGACTTCCGGGCAGCTTTTAACGCATCCGTAAGTGTTCGGAACCTTCCGGATTCCGAGTAACTTGAGCTGATTTTAGGCGGGTCGTGACAAAGTCACAACTTCATGACACGAGAGGAGGCTAGGAGACTCGGCCTAAGGATATCCACGCGAGATGGATTTCTCAGAGATGCCAATAGAAACACTAAAGCAATCGAGGGAATGTCATGGGCTGTCAGACTAAGATCGGGACATGGCAAGGTAAACTTGACTTCTCAATAGCGCCATTGGACAACTACAAGATCGTGCTCGGGATGGACTTTTTCCGGAAGGCAAAAGCCATTCCAGCAACATTTCTAAACACATTGTACATCATCAAAGGCGATCAAGTACACACAGCCAAGATGGAGTCAAGTCTTCAAGGCAAAACACTATCTGTCTTGCAACTCGTGAGGACAAGCCGAGGGTCATGCAAGAAACGCGACGAGGACGTCGTGGATTTAGGTGGTGGAGAATGTCACGACCCGCCTAAAATCAGCTCAAGTTACTCGGAATCCGGAAGGTTCCGAACACTTACGGATGCGTTAAAAGCTGCCCGGAAGTCTCCAGAAAAGCCCACACGAATCCGGAACAACGTAGCTGCGTTTGAGCACTGGGAGCAGCCCTAAAATGGCCAAGAAAGGCCTGGAATCATCAAGATCTAGAGCTGCTAAGAAAGCTCTAGAAAATACTTGAAATGTCAAAGATATTTTTCATAGAAAAATCTAGATAATACCATGTAAAAATCTTGGATATTTAGTCCTTAGAAATCTCTAGATCATGAATGATCTAGAACCATATGAGTAGTATAAATAGGGTTGAACCCCCTCATTTGTAGTCACCCAAAAACACCCAAAACTCATACAAGTCTTGTGTAATACTTGTAACCCTCTCTTGTAAACATCCTTGTAAGCAATACAAAGTTGTTTGTATTACTCGCTTGCAAACGCTTCGCATTGTTACTTGAATTATCACATCGTTTGGGTCACAAAGGCTGAACTTAGATCAAGTCTAAGTGCCGCACGAGAGTGGAAGAAATAACTCCGTGACATGCTCCGGTATCGATCAGTGCCTTTGCAAATCGTTCATTTATTTCTAAGTTCACAAACCGAAGTCCTTTTCCCTCCGTGTTCGTGATGTTGCCCTTGTGCTCCGTTGGGCAGGACTTAATCATTTTCAACGGCTTCCCTTCATGTGCCGTTAAAGCATTTAGTACTTGTAGTTGCATTGCCCCGAGACAAACCTCCTTGTCTTCGTGGGATTTATCGTCATTTCTAGCCACCATGGCTTGAAGACTTTGTTTCTTCGGGCAATCCCGAGCATTATGCGGTCCATCGCATATAAAACAGAACTTTGGAGGACGTTTTTCGTTGTCGTATCGTGGTGGTCTCCTTGTTTCCACCTTCTGATCATGATTGGGCTTTACTCCCCCACCTTTCTCATCGTCACTTTCCTCATTCATGGGCCTATATGTCGTTTTTCTTTGTGATCGATCAAGCTTTCAGCTATTGCAATGGCTGAGGCAAGATCTTGAACACTTCGTCGCTCCAGCTCTATCTTAGCCCATGATTGTAGACCATCGAGAAAGTAGAAGAGGGAGTCTTTGTCCGATAGATCTGGGATCTCAAGGACAAGTGTTGTGAACTCTTTAACATAGTCCTTGATGGTCCCGGTTTGTTTGAGCTTTCGAAGTCGACTTCTGGCTTCGTGCTCAGCATTTACCGGATAAAACTGTCTTTTGAGTTCTTGGATGAACTCAGTCCAAGTTTTGATCGAGCACGTACCTCGTTCGATGTCCACGCTTCGACGTCTCCACCACAGCGCTGCTGTATCCTTAAGATACATTGTGGCAGTCTTGATTTTGGCGGTGTCATCCAAGATCTGTATCCCTCCTAGGTACTGCTCCATTTCCCAAATAAAATCATCAACCGCCCGTGCTTCTCGTTTCCCCAAGAACGGTGATGGTTTGGGAATTTCAACTCTTGGTGTAAAGTTTACAACATTACCTCCAGTCGTGATCAAGGCTTTGTTGCAATCGACAACTTTAGCTTCCAAGCCCAATAGACTCCGATGCATGTCGCTTGACAGCTCATCCATGCCTTTTTGTAGCTTGGTAGTAACATTTTTAATCGCATCTTTGATCATCAGCTTTACTTCTTCTCGTAGTAGCTCCACAGCAGCCTTGAGTCCATCTCTAAGCTCCGTGAAGTCCGCTTCTAAAACATCCAGTCGTTGGAAGCACAAGTCTACCTGAGTTCCTATCTCGACGAGACTTGTTTCCATGTCATTGAATCGTTTTTCCAAGGTATGGTCCTTGGATGTACCCCGATCCTTCTTTGATCCCTTCTGGGATTCATCTCGTCCTCGTTTATCTTCAATAGTTGCAAGTTTGCTTGTTTTGGTTGCCATCCCAAATGAACCGACCTTGCTCTGATACCACTTGTCACGGAGTTATTTCTTCCACTCTCGTGCGGCACTTAGACTTGATCTAAGTTCAGCCTTTGTGACCCAAACGATGTGATAATTCAAGTAACAATGCGGAAGCGTTTGCAAGCGAGTAATACAAACAACTTTGTATTGCTTACAAGGATGTTTACAAGAGAGGGTTACAAGTATTACACAAGACTTGTATGAGTTTTGGGTGTTTTTGGGTGACTACAAATGAGGGGGTTCAACCCCATTTATACTACTCATATGGTTTTAGATCATTCATGATCTAGAGATTTCTAAGGACTAAATATCCAAGATTTTTACATGGTATTATCTAGATTTTTCTATGAAAAATATCTTTGACATTTCAAGTATTTTCTAGAGCTTTCTTAGCAGCTCTAGATCTTGATGATTCCAGGCCTTTCTTGGCCATTTTAGGGCTGCTCCCAAGTGCTCAAACGCAGCTACGTTGTTCCGGATTCATGTGGGCTTTTCTGGAGACTTCCGGGCAGCTTTTAACGCATCCGTAAGTGTTCGGAACCTTCCGGATTCCGAGTAACTTGAGCTGATTTTAGGCGGGTCGTGACATTAAGCTGCCTTAACTTATCTTTGTTAAGTTTTTATTGTCTTCTATTATAAATACCCACATATTGTACTTGAAATCTTTGTCTTGAAAGTAATAAAAAGAAACTCTGGTTCGTAGCTCGTGGACTTAGGTCAATCCTTGACTTTACCACGTTAACTCGTTGTGTTATTTACTATTTTGAATATATTCTGTGCTCGTGTGTTTGTGTTGTGTTTCTGCCGAGAGAACAGCAGCAACATTGCTGGTGTCTACTGCCGCCACCAACAGCCATCTGCAGGGCTGCTGTTTGCACCCGATAACACCAGCCTCTGCCACTTACAACCGCCGCAAGGGGCTGTTCTGTCGAGAACAGGGGCTGCTGCCACTGTTCTATTTTTGGGTTGCTGCTTCTGTATTTGTTTCTGATCAAAGAACAGCCACAAAACAGGTTCTGTTTTTGGTATTCTGTTCAATTTGATTAGTTTAATTTATTGGTTGTTTTGGTTAAATGATTTCCGCTGCGTAGTTACGTTTGTTACTACTATTATTGCTATTGTTATCTCGTCACTCGTTTTAATAATCAATTAGAAATATCGACAAGCTCTTAAGGCCCAGGGCGTAGTATTGAATTGATTTTTGTGCCCTATCTGAATCCTCGGGTCAGCCCTATCTGAATTGATTAAAGTTGCCCATCTTGACCCCTTAAAAATATAACTTAACCCAACTCAACTGATTACTTTATATTTAGCTCAAGCCATTATATTTTGTGCTCAAATTTACCTACTTGTGTCAAATTTGCTTGGTCTAGGAAGAACAGAAGGTCCAACAAGTATGATGGGTTTGGCTGGATTTGATCATCTATTATTAATTGTTTATTTGTATGGGTCGGATTTTATTAGATACAAGCTAGTTTCATGAACTTTTTTGACCCGGCCCGACCTGCCCCGAACCGGTTTGGATGAGACTTGTATATTTCCCTAAGATCTTTAATATATTAGATAAGTAAAAAAAAATGTACCCAGTGCTAGATTTAGCTTCTCTTTAGGCAGGGTTTGCCGTTTGGGGAGGGGCTAGATCGCTTTGCGATTTGATGTACGTTGTCTTACTTTGCACTTTGTAAAGGATGCTATTTCCTCACCTTGAACCCATAGCCTCTGTTTTCCTTAATGAATAACAAAATGTTCATAGATAAAGCAGTATATACATTTATATTGACATGGTTTATTGCTATCAGGCCAAACAAGTAAAACTAGATGGTTTGGCTAGAAGGACTTGGGTCGAAGGGTTCATGTTGTTTTCCCTCCTTGGAAACATAAATGTGGAACGTGTGAAATCATCATGTTAAATTTTGTCACAATTGTCTTATATAGTATTATGGTAGGGTTATCTTGATAACCATCCTTTTTTAGAGAACTTTATGAACCAATGTGAGCCACACATTTAACATCAAAAGCAAGTCACATGTTATTTCCATTTTTTTAAACCTTCGTAACTTTTTGTCCCGACACTATTTTTTAAAAAAATTCACCATTAATTTCAGTATAATTAATCTTTTCAACGCGTACCATTATGATATACTTTAAAAAAATATTCACCCGCTATTTACACGTGTAAATCTAGTTGTACACATGAGTAAATCTGGTTTTACATGTATAAATCCGGTTTTACACATGTAAATCCAGTATTACACATATGTAAAACGAATTTCGTAAAAAAAATGAGTCTTTTATATCTTTTTTATGATAAAGGGAAACGAGAGAAACATTTTTGTTTGTTTATTTTTTATCTTTATGTTATTTTTCGGTTTATAATTTTTTATAATATGTTTTCGTTATTTACCATTTTGTCATTAAAAACTTGTGGCTCATATTGGTTACTACTTACTAAAGTTTTCACAAACAAAGAGAGTTCTCATTTGAATCCTCTCCTACAATATCATATACATTTATTTTATTTTACACATGTAAAGGTGACAAGTAACCCGGTCGATACAATTATTTGTTTTATCTTTTAACAGGATAAATGGGTTAACCTAAAGAGTTTAACTAAAAAGGTACTGGGTCAAACTAGTTGAAAGTCATTCAAACCATACTCATGCTCAAACACCTTAACTTGCTTAATTATAAAGTGTTGGATTATTCTGTAACTAACTAATTATATAGTTTTCATGATAGTATTTAGCGCACAATTTATTCATACGTTTTTTAAACATGTATAATAATCACGGGCCACATCACCCTGACCAACCCATTTTGACTTGCACAAAATGTGTTTTTATCCTGTTACCCAACATGCTCATATTTGATTACTTCCTCGGTGATATTGCAACTCATATAAATACTTTCTACCATTTTCCCCAGGTTTATGTGGCTTAAAGAATTGAAGTTGCATAGCAACGTTTTCTTTTAAACCGCCATTTAGGCTTGATAAATTCGGATGATACAAAAGGCATGGTGTTTGAGGGTTTCGCATCAAGTGCAACTTCACTCGAATGGCAAAATATCGCATTGGTCATCAGATGGACCCATTTACTCTTATAACACCAAAGTTAATGAACAAACATACATAGATGTGGGATTCCATCCCATCATACCTGCTACGTGCAGTTGGAATAGAGAAATCTCTGTTTTAAACATGACGAGACTAGTATTGTATCACAATTGGTGGATGGTTTCGACAAGTAATTAATATTATTTATTGGTGATTTGAATGCGGGCTCATTTGACTTCAATGAACTGTTGAAATGTTTTTTTCTGGAGTATTCGAGATTTGGTGTAATCGCATTCGAGGTGTATTACCCCACAGGTATTATTATTATTATTATTATTATTATTATTATTATTATTATTATTATTATTATTATTATCATCAATACGTTGCATTATTCTTGATTGAAACATGCTTGTGTTTTGGTCCTATCTGAAATATTTGACACTAAAGAATAGCTGAAAACATGGCTGATATTTTGGCTGACTATGTTTAATACTCCAAACACCCTATGGGCCATGATGACTCATCTCTAGTATTGAGTGATTTTGTCAAATTGATTTGTTTCACAGCAGTTACACAATGCCAAAAACATGTACGATTTTAGGTAGAGCTAGTATTAAGTAAGTTAGGTAACAGGTCATTCTTACGACAGGTCAAACGGTTGATTAAATTTTTTTTTGGTGTCAATAATTATGATGTTTGAGTGACTGTCAATCTAGTTGACCCGTTATGTTTTTAGCTAATATCTTTTGCTTGGCCTACTCGGTGTTAACACATGTCATGTATCGACACATTAGAATCCAGGGTTATGTTATGTGGTTTTCTACATACGTAAATCAGTGTACTACCGCTGTAATTTTCAAATCAGTTTTGCCTATGGTTAGGATGTTACGGTATAGTTGGCATATGTTTTTGCATCATATGCTTATATTAATCGAATTATGATGTTTTCAGTGTTTTGTTGAGGATGATGAATGAGGGCAGACTTTTGACCTAATATTTATGAGTTCAAGTCTTAGAAAACAGTATTCGACAAAAAGTGTAGGGTTAGACTACGTCCATCAGATTGCGAAGCTGCAATCGATCTGGGCCCTTCCTGAAACGAGAGTTAAGTTAATCATACGCCCTTTGTTGAGGATGATGAACCAATTGGATATTTGTGGGTTGTCAATTGTTGTTTGTACTTATAGATTATGCTTCATATAATGTTATGAGCAAAAGAGATGGATGATGGTGGGAAAAAATGGATTTATTGCCCCCACCCTCACTCTTTTTTGTTTTTGTTTGTGGGACTAATATCCATCTAGTCTCTCTCTCTCACATTTTCTCTCATTGTCATACACCACCACCCATGCAATGCTAGATTGTAAATTTTGTTTTCTTTATACACACACATTATAAAGTTATCACTTATTATGAGGGTTGTTTTAGAGTATGTAGAAAATAAATCCAGTCAGTTGTAACATTGAATGAACAAGTTATACTATATATTGAAGAGTGAAAAAAGACATGTTAAAGCAGTTACACTTTCTTACTTGTGGGTTAAATGTTAGTAAAATATCATTTTGATAAAACATTTTAACCTCAAATAGCTATATATCCAGTTTCTTACAAAGAAGTATTCAGAAAATCTAGAAATTTTTGTTGTATTTTATTATATAAATATTGTTGTATTGTTTTACGAATGTAAGATTTTATGTATTGTTAATTATAACAATGTGTCAAATCATTTACAAGGATGTGATAGCATGCGCAATAGAGTCCTAAATATCTTTATTATTTATATCTCTATTACTTAAAAATTTCTTTTGTTTTACACCTGCATTAAGATCTCTTTCTTCATCCCCATCTTTAAATTTTATAGATTTATAGATAGTTATTCTTTAAATATAAAGATTCACTATTAATCAGTCTTTATAAATTTTATGTGTGTTTAAGAGAGAAAATTAATAAAATCAATGTTTGTGAGTGGAATAGAGATGGAGAAAGAGATGTGAAAGGTAAACTAGTTTAGAGATAAAATTTAAAAAAAATATGAATTTAGTATAATTACATAGATAAAGATGCTATCGTGAATAATGATGTATCAATGTGTAACAGCATGAAAAAGTAGGGTTCAATAGGCAGCAATACCAAAGTTTGTCACAACACATTAGAATCATTGTAATAGTGAATAAAAGCTTTTAAGTTTAAATCATTAGGGTCGCGTGACCTCTCATTTTTGGTCGTGTAGCTTCATCCTTACTTTCAACCCATTTGACCTTTTTTTGATTTTAACTAACTTCTTTTGCTTGGCACATCACATGTCAACACTCGACACATTAAGATCCAGGGTATGTTATGTGGCTTTTTCTTCATATATAAATCAATGAACTCTCATATGGTTAGGGTGTTACAGTATAGTTGGCTTACAGTAATAGGACTTTGGGGGTCAAAATTCAAGAAAATATTGGTCAAAAGAGTTTATTTGAGGATGATGAACCCTTTTGGATATTATTTGTGGGTTTAAAAGAATATGTTACTCCTATAATTGCTATAAGCAAAAGATATGGATGATGGATTGAAATAAATTTGATTTATTGCCACCAGTCGGCATCCTGATTCTTTTTTAGTTTCACTTGTTTGTGGGACCAACATTCATCAAAGTTTCTCTCACTCACTCTCTCTCTCATTGTCATACACCACCACCCATGCAATGCTGCATTGTCAAATTTGCTTTCTTTATACACACAAATTGTAAAGTTGTGATGGTGGTTTTAAAAGATGCAAGAAGTAAATCTAGTCACTGTGATGGTTGTTTTAGAAAATGCAAAAAATATTTCTAGTCACTTGTAAGCACAGGTGCTAAACAGGTTGTGTTGGTAGACTGATGGGTCCAACCTGACAAAAACACAAACACAAACCGAACCTTAAAATCATGTCAGACATGTAAACACGAACACAACACGTAAATTTGCGGATTGACATGAAAATGACCGGTTTGGTCCGATTTTTTAATTATTTTTTCAGACATTAATACTTTCAAATTTTTATTTTACAACATAAAATATCTATAGTATCTAATAAAAGAAGATTTTTTTTGTCACTTGTCATTTTTTAACTCATTTTTTTGCAACTTGCTAAAAGTCTGTACATTCACATTGATTTTACCTTTAAAAGAGTATTATAGTAATTTAAATACTAATATAAGTTTCTCTCTTATTAAAACCTAATTTTATTAATTGCTATATTTATCTCTTTTATCTAGATTTTTAAAACAAACTATATTTAAAAAAAATATAATTTACTAAGAAAGTTAATAATCACATCTTTTAATTAAAATATAAATAATAAAAAACAAAATTTTAATATAATATAAAATTTTCTAAAACACTAAACTTTTTTTAAGCAGAATATTTTAAATTGTTTTGTTTCTAAAAAATTATAAAGGTGGAAAATTTTAAACTAGTCTTATGAAAACAACCAAAATAATTACAAATCAAAGTTTTCCAAAAAACAAAACTTTGATAAAGTTTTTTTAAATTTTGAATAAAAAAATGTTAAACGAATGTCTAAAAATAAAACTATTTGGATAAGAGATTTAAAAATAGTATAAATATTTTATTTCTTGAACTATTACGTATATATATTTTTAATTATATTATTATTAAAATATTATAGTCTAACTCTTCGTGTTTATTACTAACTATAATCTCTTTATTTAATGGGATTTTAACTTATATATCAATTTATAAAAAAACTAAAATAAACATGAAACAATTGTAAGTCTTACAATACTAATTTTCTCATTTCTCTATATTATTAACAATAATATTGAATACTAATAATTTTACTCATACCATTTTCAAATTAAAAAATATATAATTTAATAGATAAAAAACTATTTTTTACTAAAATACATTTTTAATAATAAAAACTTTATAAAATACATAATACAACAAAGTTTTTCTTAAAAAATATTTTTCTTAAAATAAAATATTTAAAATTCACATTTTTTATAAAACAAAGTTTAAGAAAATTACATTATTGTTTATTTACTTAAAAATTAAGAAAACAAACTAATGTAGTTTATTAATGTTATTTCTAAGAAAACAAACTTCATAAAATAATAAATTTTTCTAAAATATCAAAATTTTAAAAAAATACGAAATATATTAAAATTGGTGCTTTTTAAAAGTATTTTTTTTAAAAACCAAAATTATTAAATTTGGGAGTTATAATAAGGAAATTTTTAGAAAATGATATTTTTATACGGTTTGTTTTAAACGAAATGTTTATTTTTTGGATTTTTAAAAAAAGTGATATTATTGTTTTATTACTTATGGTCCTTACTCAGACGTAATTTCAGTCATATCTATAACTAATAAAATTGTATCATATTAATATTTTTTTAATCCATATGATACACGGGTTTATGAAAGATAATATTACATGTTAAAAAAGAATAGAAAAATGACATGTTAAAGCAGTTACACTTTCACACGCTATTTAAATTTTGATATAAATGTATATAATACATCATTTTGACGAAACATTTTAACCTCAATAATTATATATTTCAGTTTATTATAGAAAGCAGTATATACAAAAATCAAGAATTTTATGTTTTATATATTATAAGGACCAAAAGTATTAATAAGGTATGATGCATTGTTGATTATGAAAGGTGTTACCAAATGGTTTTAGTGGTAATAACATGCAACAAAGTTATAAAAAAAATCAAACTAATAATGCTAAAGTTTTTATGCACTTGATCATAATGGTGCACTAGAACTCCATAAATTTTGATTAGTTTTTGCAATGACATTTAACGCGCCTATATGTATTTATAAGAGTGCGCCAAACTCATTAGAATGGTCCTTCAACCTTTGCAAGCTTGGGTCTTCGTTGTAGTGGGTTTTGATGTATATGTTTGTAATGATGTGTCGTACATATGCTTACAATAATAGGTGGACTATATGGGTCAAGAAAATGTGGTTTTGATAGTTTGTTGGGGGATGATGAACCCTTTTGGATATTATTTGTGGGATATTATTTGTTATTGGTACTAAGAGAATATGTACTCATATAATTGTTATGTGCAAAAGAGATGGATGATGGATGGAGAAAAAATGGATTTATTGCCCCCACCCTCACTCTTTATAATTGATTTATTTCACTTGTTTGTGGGACCAACATATATCTAGTATCTCTCAAATTTTCTCTTTCATTGTCATACACCACCATCCATGCAATCTTAGATTACAAATTTGCTTTCTTTATACACATGCACACACAAATTATGAGGTTATGAGGGTTGTTTTAGAAAATGCAAGAAAGAAATCTAGTCACTTAGTAAACAAAAAATGTATAGTGATGATTCCTTTGGATGTGAAATTATGATTAACAAGTTATATTATGTATTAAAGAGTGAAAAAGACATGTTAAAGTAGTTACACTTTTACACAATTTTTACTTTTGATACAAAATGTAAATAAATATCATTTTGATGAAACATTTTGACCTTGTTATATATCACATTCTTATAAAAAGAAGTATACAAGAAAATCTAGAATTTTATGTTCTGTATTCTTTTATGAGTATATGTTTACAGACCGATTACATGACAATGTGTCAAATCATTCACAAGGGACCAAATAGAATGTTGTACTATGATAAAGATATGTAACAAATTTTTTTTAAAAAAACAGGAACTAATGTTTTAGTTTGTCGTAATGTATTAAAATTAAAATGACTGCAATAGTGAGTAAAATTGTTGTAATGGTGTTGATTTTTGATGTCAATGTATCAAGTCGGTATGTTAGAATTTGCAAGTTTAATTCACTATTATAATGGGTTTTTGACACACTCGTGAAAAACGGTGCTATACGCCAGCTTGTTAGTTTGAGTCGATTCACATGTTTGCATTGTCACGTCAAACTCAATACAAAGAGGCATCAAAACTTTGCATTTTTTTTAATTCTGTAATGAATTTTTCTGCACATGGTCATATATAATGATGCGTTATAACTTCACAAATTTTGATTCTCTTTTGTAATGGCATTTGATGTTCACATGCTTATAACATGCGTCAAACTCATTAGAATGGCCTCTCAACTTTAATTTGCAAGTTTAAGTCTTCTCTCTAGTGGTTTTTGATGCGTATGTTTGTAATGATTGTCATACATATGCATACAATAATAAGACTATGGGGTCAAGAAAATATTGGTTTTGAGAGTTTGTTGGAGGATGATGAACCTTTGAATATTATTTGTGGCTTATGGATTGTTGTGGTACTAAAAGAGAATATGTAGTCATATAATTGTTATGATAGATGGAAAAAATGGATTTGTGGCCCCCACCTTCATTCTTTTTTAGTTTCACTTGTTTGTGATACCAACATCCATCTAGTATATCTCTCTCACATTCTCTCTCATTGTCACACACCACCACCTCTATTGCTAAATTTGCTTTCTCATATATACACACACACATCAATGAATAATGATGTTGTTTTTAATGCATTGCTACCAACTTTTGCATTGGTGTCTGTTTTTTAGTTACTTACTGCATTCTATTTGGTTACACTCTTGTTGTAATGGGTATTGAGTTGTGTTAGAATCATTACAATACTTTGTAGGCTTGATTCGTTGTTATAATAAGTTTTGAAGTACAATTTAATTAGATGTTGCATGTAATGGTGCGTCAAACATATCAAGTTTGATGAATGTATTCATAGCCATTTTATCAACCTTTTACATTTGAATTAAAAACAAGATATAACAATTCATTGTGCTTACTTATCTTACAAACAAAATTTGAAGTGGACAATATGTGCCATTATTTATTTCAAACATCAATCATCAAACTCCTTTTTCTTGCCATTAAGTATAATCCTTTTCCGTTGTCCTTGAATCATTAAAAACTAACGCTAACATTTTGTGTGCACATTTGAACATATCATATTTATCAAATCAAGTAAGTTGCGTATAATATTATTTTATTTGATATATGATAAATGATATAATATTCATTCATGATTCATGAACACAAAGTTCGGATTTGAGTAGTTTTTATATAAACAATGCATCCAAAGTCTAATAAAGAAAAAATAAAGGATAAAAGATTAAAGAAGAGTCTAAAAGTGTTGGTTTTTCATCGTATTTTGTTTTAAAGATGCTCATAAGTGAAAACTTTGATTTTAGATTATAAGAAATATAATTATTTACATGTAAATAGTGAAACAAATCTTCTTCGTTTTCTTTGTCTTTATAATTTTAACCATTTTCAACCATCATCTTCGGCATTTCACATCCATCTCCCCATCATCGTCAACATATCAAACCATCATCTACAATATCTCTTTAACCTTCATGATCTTCTTACTATTGTTTAATAAAATCAACCTTCATCATCATCTTAATTCGTACTAGGGTTTTGATGAGCACCGATAGGTGATGGTGTGACGGTGCAACAAAAGTGGGAGATCACTAGAACATGTGAGAGAGATAAAATCAATCTTTTGGGTTTAAAATGAGTCCTCATGCATATTTCTTAACTAAGGGAAGGTTTTTGACAAAAAATCTATTTTCTACTCATGCTTTCTTTATCAACCGCTTTGTGAGTTCACTAACTAACTTGACACAAACAATCCTAACTTGACACAAACAATCCTAGTCATTGGTCTATTCATCTAGCACCCATGATTGTTTCTCCACCTCAATATATGCCATAAAGAAGCAATGTATACCTCATGAAATAGATTAGACACCAACATAAGCACAACGACATCTTTTCTAAAATCATGTCACCCACCACAAAGAAAAGTTCTTGAAAATGATCTCATTATAATCTTTGCAGAAGACCGATTCAAAATTCTTATACAAGTGTTTGACACCTTCAATTCTAATAATTCAAATTATTAGTAATTCAAATTGGTAAGTTGACCATTGCACTCCTAATTTTTACTTTTATTGTTAAGGATAATCTTAACTGTGTAATCATCATATCCACATATTCATCATAGATTTTATTTAATATCCACCCGGTTTCGCTCACGGTGATAATTACCAGCAAAATGAGGAAACATACCTTCATTCTAAATGAAATCAAGTTCAAATCAAGTGTAAAGGTATGATGTTATGCAAGTGGATGACCCTTATTAAAAACTTTAAAGTTCGTAACTTTAAGTATCTTAACACACTAGTAGGTTAGACTCACACTTTGTCGCGACTCACTTTGACGCATATGAGAACTTCACGATGGCAATTTTTGAGGTTCCCTTGGTTTTGTTGGGTTTAATGATAAAACACTCGGATTCTCGTGAATATCTGCACATGTTTTAGCAATTTGTTATTATACCATGATGATACTACTACCAAACATATAGTATTTGGAAGGCAGTGGATATCAGTTAAAACGAATACATTAAAAGCGTTCGAATAAAACTCTTATCAAATTTAAAACATTGTATTATAATTATCCGTACATTGTGAATATCTGCACATGTTTTAGCAATTTGTTATTATACCATGATGATACTACTACCAAACATATAGTATTTCGAAGGCAGTGGATATCAGTTAAAACGAATACGTTAAAAGCGTTCGAATAAAACTCTTATCAAATTTAAAACATTGTATTATAATTATCCGTACATTACTATTACATTATTACAAATACAATATCATGACACAAATACTCTCTTAAATTATAACTACTATGATAATACTTGTTCTTACAATTATAATTAATAACCTTATAATTAATAATATTAGTAATAGTAATACTAGTATGATGAAATTTATTATTATTGTAATTATGTTTTAAAGCATATTATATAATATGTCATTAAATAATAAAATTTTGTTCTAAACACCAAAATTATTAGATACTCAAAATGCCCCTAGTGACTATCTAAAGTTAAGTGAAATGTCACTTGTATCATATACTTAAGAAGTTGTATTAATTATATATTAAATAATATATTATTTATATGTCTCATATTGTATTAATTAGAAAAAAATATTAAATAGGATAAAATAAAAACTATTGTATAGATCACTTGTACTATATGTTTAAAGTTGTATTTAATGTCTTAAAGTTCCAGTAATGATAATTGTGTTAAGAAAATTGTATTATATGTATAGATATAGATTATGTCGTAATCTTTATTATGTAAAAATATTAACTTTTAATAAACGCCCTCTATACACTATTTGGTTCATATTATTATTGGTTGCCCATAAAATATTAGCATCCGAAAAGAAAAGGTTCAAAATGAGTTGAATGGTGTTTGTTTAGATGAAGACTAGTTAGTGGTCAAGAGGACCTTTGGGTTGAATTGGGTCCCATGCTGGTTGCACCCCTCCAACATGATACGATGGCCTAAAAGTTAACCACAATTACCACTTGAATATCTTTTCAACTTTTATAAAATTCATGTGAGGTGATTAAAAAAGAATCTATTTTATTAATATTTGATTATAGATGTAGGTATAGCTAAACTCATAATTTAAGTGTTAGAGTCGTATGTTGAGAAAACTGTAAAGTATATTTATCTTTCAGGTATGTGTATATGATGTAATTTATTCAGAATTTTTTTTATCTCTAAAGTTAGTTAATGTGTTAAATATCACTTATTCACTTCATATTTATGAAGCAACTCTGAAAATGTTTTGTAATGTCAAATTTGATCATATTATGGTTTTACGAACGATTATACCTTTTTTTAACAATTATACCTTTTTTTGAACAATTATACCATTTTTTCGGTGTATTTGACTCTATACGTCATATATGGATTAATACGCGATGTATAGAGGGTTGTTAATTTACCTGGTTGAGTATCTCTGTATCAATACCCTAAAAAAATGGAGTACTCAAAAATAAATGTGAGCCAATTGTACTTTCGAAGGTGCTCCTCCTGTTTATGAAAATAAAGCTATCTTTAGCAAAAATAATTTATTAAGTTGTAACGTATTATTGAAGTATAAACTTCAAAAAAATATTGGAAAAAACTGAAATGTTGATTTTGAAAATATAAATTATAAACCGAAAATTATTAATCCTCAATGTAACATATCGAGTGTCATTAGGGAAGCTTATGACCGGGTGATTAAAAAATTACTTTTTTTTGAACAATCATAATTTAATTAACCGCGAAGTTTATAGGCTAATTTGATCTTAACTTTGGCATCACAAAAAGTTAAATATCTTTTTAGGCTTTTCAAATAATTTGTTTTATGATCCATCTTGTCATGTTTTTAATCTTTAATTTCTTCTTTTACCATTTGATTAAAGTTTATCTCCTCTTATTTAACTCAATAATTAATATTCTTGTCTAAAGCAATGGATAATGACATCTTCTTTCGTTTTATGTCAATAAAGCCTTATTTTTAGCAATACCTTAGCATACTTAAAAATAAAATGGTGTTTATTTTTAATAATTGAATACCATACGTAATTCACTTTGACATATTAGTTTAACTTAATTAGCCTAAAACTTATCATATAAACGATGACTAAACTTAAATAAACGACCTAAATTGCATTCCTAAAGTCTCTTATGTCAGTGAAATCTCAACATCGCGTTGTTATCAATGTATTCTTCGTATATCTTAAGTTGAAGATCTAACGGATTGAGATGATCAATGTATTCTTCGTATATCTTAAGTTGAAGATCTAGCGGATTGATATGGGCAATCCAAAATTTTGAAGGTGTTTGATCTAGAAAATGGATTTCCATTTCCGTATTTATGTGAACTTTTACAGGTTTTGTTCAAGTCGTATTAATAAAACGCATTTCATTTCAAATAACATATTTATCTAATTACAAGTTAAAAATCACATGTGTTTGAACAAGAAAAAGAACACAAATAAACATTTCTACATAGATTTTTAGTTTTCCAGAAACATTATCTCTTACATAGGATACTACCACGTTTATTTCCAATACCAATGAAACAAATAAATGGGTAGAGGAAAAAACATAGTGCATATTTGGAGCACTAGACCGACAAACTATGCAACAAAACAGTAGGTACAAATCAGCCTTTATTTGGGATCTTTAATAAATAATTAAAATAAAAATAAAAATACATAATTTAAAATAAATTCCATTTATATATCATACAATTAGAGGCAACTTTGTAATATCTAGATTTTGATTTTACTGTACTTTAATATCTATAAAAGTGATAATCCTAAAGTTTTAATCAACACATTACATTGATTTTATGTATATGATAATGTTGCCATGTTTTTTTATAACTAAATTAGACTTTTATTTATAATAGCTTTTACGGTAGACAATTTTTATCTATTTGTTATAAAAGTAAAAGGTTGATATTTAACGTCAATCGTCATCAATTTAAACTACTATTATTAATCACTTATCGCATAAAGTTATGATATAACACTAATGTTAAGGGAATGTGTGGTCGTAAGGCTAGTGAGTATACCTTAGGCATGCCAAACTTAGTATATATGTGGGGGTGGTTCCGTAGGGGCGACGTTCATTTCGATATCATCGTGCTATATTAGAAATCCATCCTCCCACATCTTCATGTTTCCTCATTTTCCCCGAATATTATTTAATTTAAACCATTTAACTTATTTAATTAGTTTATCACGCACAAACAAATTAAAATTCACTATAATTTTTTTCCATTGACGCTTACTTTTTCTAGCTTGTCTCGGGCCCTTAAACGCTCAACACTAGCCTTGCTTGTATCTCTCTATCACATCACTCTCTCAACCTCCACATCCGTTGCTTCCATCCACTCTCGTTTTTATCTTTCTTTCACACCCACCTACTTGAGGATTAAAGAATTTTGGTTAGCATGGGTTAAAAATGGATTGAATTGAGACCCAAGCTTGTTAGGTTAAAAAAATGATATTAAATCATTATAAAATTTTAAATAACAACAGAGTATGAAAAGATGTCGAAATTGGTATTTTAGACACAATTTAAGACACTTAGACGTATAATTTATTTGTAAAATTTTTTATAATACTAAAATTATCCTGTAAACATGATGTACAATTAGTCTAAGCATATTAAACATTTATTGATAAGTTTAATAAATTTTTATTAATATTATAAACTTTAAATTTCATTAAAATTGACAACATTGAATTTATAAATTATTATTTGAATTTATATAATTTTATATTCATAGAATTTATAAAAATATCATGTTAGTGTAAAAACATTATAACAACATCCAAACATGAAAAAAAATTTATTTTTATAACCTATACATTTTAAAATATATTGATAATTTTTTACAACAATATATTTGGTAAATCTCAATCTTTTTGTAACACTATTCTGACTAAACCTATTTTGACCTATTATCTAACCGGTCAACACGTCCGTTTTGTCACCTCTAATCTTTTAAGGATTGAGATGAGCCAATGATGATATATATATATATATATATATATATATATATATATATAATATATATATATATATATATACACATATACATATATATATATACATATATATATATATAAAAGAACAAAACGTTATATATATATATGTGTGTATATATATACATATACATATACATATACATATACATATACATATACATATACATATATATATATATACATATACATTACATATACATATACATATACATATACATATACATATACATATACATATACATATACATATACATATACATATACATATACATATACATATACATATACATATACATATACATATACATATACATATACATATACATATACATATACATATACATATATATAAAAGAAGTGTATTGTCTTTTTTTAGTCTTATTGTTGGTGTCTGAATAGCACTAGATCAGATGCCCAACTCGCTTGTCCCACTATTGCCACCTCTGTTTAACTACTTAGGAATCTATGGGATCATAATTTTTTTATTTGCTAATTTTATGTATTATTATACTACTTTTAAAATTTTGACACATTTGTTAGTTTCTTACTATAGATAAATTTTATTTAATCTTAAAGAAACAAGAGTGTGTCTTACCATTCAGGTCATATGTAAGGCCCCGTTCCCGGGACGCTTACAGCTGGGCTCTCATCGCACATAAAACATATAATTACATTTGTATTTAATAAATCGCAGCGGAAAACTAAAACAAACTTCATTTCCATGTAAATGCTTTTGCAAACTAATACAACATTCATTACAAAAATTGTTTGCTCGCATTACAATGCAAAAACATTAATCAAAAGAATGCCATCCCAGAAGGGCTGAGTAGTCGCCCGTGCCATCCTCAGCAATCATTACCTGCCAACTGGAAACACATCAAAGTCAGCGTTGCTGAATGAGTTCTAGTTTTATAAATAAAACATACTTTACTTTCAGATAAAACCGTTCGTTACTTTTACATGATCACACATCATACGTACACATAGATAATATCATTATTATCTTCCTCATTCGTTCATTCCTTCTTTCATTACCTTACTTGCGCATCGGACATCATCCCAAACCAATACCATGTGCTACACCCCGGTTAGTCGTAGCTACCGGGCCGAAGTCAACAAATGAACAGCTAAACGTATGCCACGGTACTAGGAGTAACCATCAGTCTTAGCTACTGGGCCGAAGTCAACGAATGACAGCTAAACGTATGCCACAGTACTAGGGGTGAGCGGTAGAGGTTCTACATTTAGGGTCAATCACCAAGGACCCCGTATCCGATGTGTGCAAGACGTTTCATTCGTTCATTAATACATGCATTCATTCATCATGTTCCTCTTTCTTTATCTTTCACTTTACATTACATAATACTTCTTTCATTCATCATAACAAGTAAAGCCACAGGAAAGATATTATACATCACATTAAGGAACATAAACATGCATCAACATCACATCATACATGGCAACATCATACATACATAACGTACAACATCATCACCCTCATCATGCCCAACATACTTTCTAAGACCTCGATCGTCATCTTAAAACTCTTATGGGAACCTTCACATCAAAACTTACATCTGCACTTACCCCCGAAAATCAGAAGTCAATCTACACCTTCCTCGGGTTCAACAGCCCTATTCGGGCGTATGGACACCCTTCAGTCGCATGGCCTCCATGCGACTGAACATCCTGCAATTGAACTAATACGGATGAACACCTATGCGAATGAACATCCAGTCGTGCGAATGGACAATGCGGATGAGCACCTATGCGACTGGACCTTCAGTCGTGCGAATGGACCTTCAGTCGCGCGAATGGACCTTCAGTCGCATGACCCCCATGCGACTGGCCCTCAGTCGTGCGAATGAACCCCAATCGTGCGAATGGACCCCAATCGCACCCTAATCGGCCGTATGGACTCCATTCGGCCTCCAGTCGGTCGCCTAACCCTAACTGATGCAGAATGCAGTTCAACCCGACTGCAGCCGAGGGTTTTCGGCCTCCAAACTCATCTAAACCCATTTTAAGCCTAAATCGACCATCCTAAACCTTAGGGATGCATACCATAACATCATTCAAGCACAACCAAGCAAGAAATCAAGTCACAATCGCGTCATACATATACATACACATACACAAACGGGTCAACTTACACACATACGAAAAACTCGATTTCAGATGTTTTCCAGCCCCAAATCGTTTGAAAACAAGTAAAAGAGGGGTCCTAGAACTCACCTAAACGAGCACAACGACAAGAGCTTCGATTCGGCTTGCTTCACGACGATTTTGGCGACCCGAACCGACCCGAACCAACACTTTTTCCTCTTTTTCTCTTCTTTCTCTCTATTCTTCTCTTTGTGAGCTGAAATGTGAGTGTGGGGAGAGTGGGCTGCCCTCTCCCTACATATGTCACCACATTTCCCAACTTTTCTTCGTTGGCGGGTTTGGTCCCTCGACTTTTGGACTTTATTTTCTTTTCTTTCGCCACCGGCTTCAAAATAATAAATATCCGGGTATTACATCATAAACCTTGGATTTGATATCTCTTATGTTTAATTGCTGCTCATAATAACTTTCTAACATTATCAATTTAAAAAGCAAGTATGTGGAAAAAGTACATATACAATATATTTTACTAAATATTAAGTTATATATATATATATTATATATATATATATATATACACAGACACACGCGCATGCGCGCGCGCACACATATATATATATATGTATATATATATGTATATGTATATATGTATATATATATATATTATATATATATATATAATATATATATATATATATAATATATATATATATATATATATATATATATATATATATATATATATTCAAGTCAACAAAATTTGTTTTCCCTTTTGATCTCTAAATGTTGGAGACGGGTTTACCTTTCTAAAATCAAAACTTGAATATCACTCACATTTATAAAAATGTATACATATTAGACGTTAAAGATGAACAGATAGATAAATCAAAAAACATAAAACAAAACAAATGCACCCACAATAACGCGTGAACATTTCATTTATAATAATAATTTAGTTATTATTATTAAAAACTGTACACACCATATAAATGGAAAAAAGTTTGTACTTTTAAGACTTTTAAGAATTATAAGCCTTTAAATTTTTTGTATTTTTAATAAAATGTGGATGTGAATAATTTAGAGTGGATATATGGATAGGAACGGTGTGTACTGTTGTTTGTTATTGTTACTTTATCTGCTCTTTAAAGCCGCTTTTATCGGCTACAACATACTTTCAAATACCAAAATCTAGTGATGCAATGGTATTACTTTTTATATATATTATATATTTTGGGTGTGTGTAGTCGAAAAAATTTCTCAACATTTCTCTCTAGATCTGATTTCCAAAAAAATTCTATTTTTCACACTAGTAAAATCTTTAAAATGTTTTTAAATGAGAAAATAAAATAATAATAATTAGGTGTAAGTTTTTAACAATATTTTTTACTCTTATATACTACCTAACCATACACTTGTAAAGATTAAAACTCACATCAAATTTATAATTATCAATCATCTATGATACTAGACTATAAAACCATGTATTATGTCGTACCTAAGGGTGCGGTATGCAGCCTTGGCGAATGATGGAGATTAAAGATGGTGGATGATTACAACGATGGTAGGTGGTGCGAGATCATGTGATCTAATAAAAGAAAACGTTAGATAAGACGTACATTTGTTAAACTTTATTCAAGCAAGGAAAGAACATACTGTTTATGTAAATTTCTTTGCACTAGGACATGTAACTAACATATTTTATGGGGACAAAAACATGTACTCAAATACTTTTTATTGGCACTAAATTTTATACACTATGTTAACACGGAAAACTATATTCTAAAAAAAACTAGAAAACTCTAAAGAGACCATAACACTCTCCCAGTGGAAAAAAAGATTCGATTTTAAAGTAACATCAAAGAGTATATGATTACTACTTACTAGTTCTAAAAGGAAAATAACTTATTGTAACATATCGTAACTCATAAGCCTTTTTAAAGTTGCGTATAAAAATTAAAAAGAGAAGTAGAAATAGTTATATGATTAAAGAAAAAAAATGGTGTGATATATTGAACAAAACACAATTTTAATTTTATAAATATTATAGATATTATCCTTTAACATGTTTTATCCAAAGAGCATTGTTGATCATACTTCTCAATTTTTTCTTTTTTGTTAAGATATGTATTAAATCTAAATTATACCAAAACAATGAAAATAACAAAACACTTTATGATAGATCAGTTATATGTTTTTTCTTAAGTTTTATATGCATTATTATTAAGAAACATATTTTTTTTCATAAACCAAAACGTTGTTACTTTTACATATGCGAGAGCACCTACAGTAGCTTACGTGATGTCTATGTGAAAGAAAGAGGAAAGAGAGTGCATTCCATTAAAGTTTCAGACGTTACAAGCGAGTTTTGTGAGAAAAGAAAAGAAAAATAATAAAAGAAGCGAGAAAACATAATAAAAGACGTGTGGTGACCATATATACACTTTCTCTATCACAAAATGACATAAATTTGAACACAAAGTTTATTGTTCCTTATGCGTCAAAATTGAGTGGAAAACTTTACCTCAAGAAAGGACATGTTTCCGCACCATTAGAGTACTCTCAATGGTACCACTACATTGGCGTCATGCCTATGCTTTTTATAAATATCAAGTTGTGTACCTTTTGATTTCAATGTTTCTCTTTAATAAATTAACTTTTGTATAAACTCTAAGTTATGTATAGATATTAGTGTTAGGGACTTAATTAGGGACGTAATCATGTCTCATTAAGGGGTTTGAGTTAACATGCGTGAGTTGATATAAAGAAATGAATTGATGGTAAAATATGCCACCCATAATTAATCTTATGTCATTAATTTGAGCTCTATCCATAAGTTTTAGAAAAATGTATTATTAACCTTTTCACGTAATCCTAGATGCAATATTTGTTTACACAAAACAAAAATTAAACTAAACTGCAATTGTTTAAATTTCAACAGAGGATTTTGGTTCATTTCAGTAAAAAATTTATACAGTTAAATCGAGAAAACTAAATTCGTATATATGGGATTATGGACGAAACTATATGTATAGCTCCTTAAACGTTAGCTCATTAAAGCATTTACAATCCGTTCCCAAAATTAATGTGAGTGTATTCTTTATATTATATGATATGCTTATAAGTGCTTATGAGTGAAAAGAAAAAAAATATTATTGTTCAACCTGTATTTTGAAGAAACACTGCTCAAACGCTTTTGATTTTTTAATATATTTTAAGTGATTGTGAGTGTAGGAGGGAGAGAGATAATGATAAATGTTTAAAAAATATTATTTAATTGAAATGAAAATAAAAAATAGTAATTTTTAATGTAATTGTATAGATAAAAATAAAGAATGGGTTGTGAATGCTCTTAGGATATACATCCTTAACCAATTAGTGTTTTCCTAATGTAAATCCCTAAGTTAGTAAGTCGTTTGATAAATGAGGCATTTTTGTTCGACACTTTGAGACCTCAAATGATTGACTGATCGAGTTCATCTTCGAGGCATCAAGATCTATAATCTGTAATCTTGCTAGGTCTTTCAGGTCTGAAATCAAACGACAACAAATTTGAATTCAATTATCTGTTTAACTGAAAAATGGAACTTAGAAACCCAAAGTCCAACCATTGGATCGCCCCTATCTAAATGAATATCAAAATAATATCTGAGCTTGTCTCATAAATAATATGTGAAACATTTATTTTTACATGATCTCAAAAAGGAAAGTTATTCTTAAAAAAAGTAAACATTTTAAATTAAAAATTTATGTTATAAGCAATAAAACACTAGCTATTAAAGTAAGTAATGTACGGAGGTAAAAGTTTTGAGTGGAAAACCTTTTGCAACACTAGAACGATGTCTATAATTTTGACTGGTAGGTCAAACTATTTCTAGAAACTTATATTAAAACTAAGATAATATCTATAGTAGTATAATTAATTTATAGAGTTACGTATTTCTGTAAGTGTCTCGATTCATATAACATACCCTTCTTGTTCTTACGGACACGATATATTTACAAATTAACGGATATACTTATACGTTGTTATATATACGAATTGAATACGATCTATAAGTGTGAATTCTACCAAATTACGCGGTAATTAGCCTATTGGTACCAAAGTGTCATAGTAACTCTTTCAAATGGTGATGATTCATGTCCCGTCGTGAAAATATGATAAAAATGTAAATTCTTTTGATATTGTGAAATGAAAATACAATTTTAATTTTTTTTATTTTTAAAGTAGGGATCATAAAATTGAAATGAGCTTAAGATCGATTATTATTATTATTATTATTTTTATTACATTTTGTCAATTATGATACTACTTATTTGTACACCCTGCAATATAACTTGTACCTTACTATATAGGATAAAACAACAGGAACATGGTATAATTGAAGATGCATGAGAAAATAAAAATGTAGTTTGTTACTTTGTTTCAACGTGTAGCACTCATTATTTGGTTTAAGTGTACCCATCACCTTTTTTCACTATGGGGTCAAAAAGGGGATACCCCTCAATGCACAATTATACAAGGATCTCATAACATTTAACAATCTATATGTAACATGTGGAATCAAAAAATATCAAAATAAAATCTCTTTTTAAAAAGGTTTTTATCTCGACAATCATACAAACTTTAAAAAAATTTAAGAACCCACTTAAACATCATGAATTGTTAAAACCTATGAGATGTCAAAACCTTTAAAATACGTAACAAATACCACATTGTTCATGATTGTGAATTTTTCTTGAACTTATGGCACACATGCCCTTTATAAAACGCCAAGGAAAATACATCTCGACTCTTGAGTAATGAATTTGTTGCCGATTGATGTTGGTGTATAAAAGAAGTAAGAAGATAAGGTGTGCACTATTATATAAGCATGTTATCTCTATCATCATACATCTAATCTCGCCCATCGATCAATCTTTCTAGTTTAATAAAAGAGTATATTGAATTGACACGTGGCAACACCGCAAACATTCTCATCAAAATTTTTCCGTATCTCTCTTCTATTAAATAATTACCTTAATTACTAAAAATATTATTTAGTTTTTTTAGATTTAATAATTAAGAAAGATATCTATTTATTAATGTTATTTCTAAATAATTAAATATTTTATAAACTAATAAATTTTCTAAAGCATAAAACTTTTTTAAAAATACAAATATTTTAAAATTGGTATTTTTAGAAAGTCATTTTTTTAAAACCAAAAATTATTAAATTTGGAAGTTATAATAAGGAAACTTTAAAAAATGACATTTTTATACAATTTGTTTTATAACAAAATGTAACATCCGTCATTTTTTCAAGTTAAAATCCAAACTCAAACCCATTTTAAACTCTCACTATTAAAATTTTTTAATAGTTTTAGTGAATCAAAATGCATTAAATGTGCAGCTTATATTATGAATTATTTATTTATTAATTATCTAAACACTTGTCATAATTATGGACTTATAAATAATTCTTTTTCATAAAATTATAAAGTTTACTAATCATGTTATAACAAATAACTAATTGGAAAAGACTTATTAAAACTTATAAAGTTATAAAATGAATTTTAATAAACTTATAAAGTTTTATTAGTAATTATAAACTTGAAATTTCTTGTAAAATAAAATTCTTCAAATTGATCATGACCAATGAATGAAAGAAAGATATGAGAGTAAGATTTTTAGAGAATAAGCAAATGAAAAATGAGACATAAACCTTGTTTTTATACTTGAGGTTAGGAGGAGGTTATGAATGGTGTTAATGGTGATTTATAAATCTTTTAAAAGGGAGCTATGATTAGAATTTATAATAAATATAAAATTAAATAATTTAAAAAAATTAAAGAATAATTATACTGTAACATCTCGTATTTTTGTTAACTAAAAGTTAACTTCGTTTATTCTTATAAGGGTCATTATTGCAATTATAAAACTCATGTGTTGTTTATGCTTATCCACCTTTATCATTAAGTTTTAAGGTTTGAAGGTTAAAAATAAAATATTAAATAATATTAGTTAAGTTATAGCAACAATAATGAAAATAATAATAAATAATAATAATAACTATTAGTGATAATAATAATTATTATTATAAAAGCTCGGAAATTAGTAAAATAGTTAAAATTTAAACTTAAATTAAGTTCAGGGGGTAGTTATGAAATTTTCAAAACTTGAATTTAAAGTTTCTACCATAAAATGACAAACCGTAAACTATAGGGACTAGTAGTGTAATTTATTAAAAGAACCCAAACCACCCATCCCCTTACCCTGTATTTCTGGCGGGAGGTCCGGCCAAACTCCGGTCGCCTCCAAAACGCACCCAAAACGTTGCAATGATGGATTTAAACTGTTTCAATTGGTTCGTGGGACTGATTCGAACCTGGTGATGTATGTTAATCGGGTTAAAGCAACAGTTACAAACACGAAACATCCAATTTACTGTTACCTTCAATTATCAAGCCGTTTGCACCTTTAAGATCAATGATAATCAAATTAATTGAACCCATACGATTGCCTAACCGTTTCTAATCGAATACTAATTAAACTTCGATCTAAACACCAGAAAATACCACAATTGATTGCTTGTATTTACGGCTTCTCTTACTTAACCGAACCCTTCTTCTCCATATTTTCATCCCCAAGTGATAGAGGGCTTCGAGTCTTGGTTGTCTACTGGAACTTCACATGAATTTAATTCGGTTTTCATCATTGTTTGCATACCAATCGGACATTGTCGTGGTCACGACTTGATCTTTATCTGTTCTTAACAAGCTAGTCTTCAACACAGGTAATCAAACATATTTACATACTCGATTTTAGTCAAGGAACGAATCCCTAACCATATTTTGTTTAACAACATTGATTGATGGTTCAATTTCGAATCAATCGAAACTAGGGTTCTTGGAAATGGGGGATTTAATTGAAGTTGGTTTTTAATAATAAAAGTTGATTCCTATCGCGGCTGAGAGCCTTGGTTCACTGGTTCCATGTTCACCTTCCAACTTAGAAGTCACGGGTTCGAACCCAGTGACCTCCAACATTTTTTTAGCTTGTTTTGCAACTTTTAAAAATATATAAAAAATTATAAAAAAAATCATTTTATAAACTATGTGTATTTAAACCATTTAGATTTTTTTTTCTGTAATTTATTTATAAAAATATCCTTATATTTTATTTAAAATTCTAAATTGAATGTTATAGTTAGTATATATTTTATAAAACTTAGACTTAAAATACTAGTTTATACAGTTATTATTTCAACCATTGTTTGTTTAAGTTGTCAATTAAATCGTGTTCATTTTTATTTAGTTACAAAACCTTAATTAAACTTTATGAATAATACAAAATTTTTATAAATGTTATTCTTGTTCCATATTTTATAATATAAATAAATCGTTTCCACGAAAATATAATTGGTTTCGTTTGATAAATATAATTGACAAAACCCCAAACATCAAATAGAACCCTAGCTCATAATAATTCTTTAAACTTAATATTAGACTTTAACCTTGTGCTTAAATATAATTAGGTGTCTTGTGATGATACATCTTATTAATCTTCATCATATACTTATTTGACAAGTGAGTTTCCTTGCCCCTTTTTTATGTTTTCACACTATTTTGGGGTGAAACATGATACTTATATATCATACACTTATAAACGTTTGAACTTGTAAAGCACTTGCAATTCATCTTTATATCTTGTCATGGTTATTTGTGTGTTGTAAGTGATTATATGAGATACATATTTGTTTGCAATCATTGACTATTGCTAGTCTGGCGACGTCTTAGATCTTTGGGTCTGACAAGCCTATTTGGTGCTAAAGTCGAGGTATTGTCGGCTCCTGATGACGTATGCTTGTTCATCATGGGAACCAAATACACTTAGGCAATCATATATACTTGTAATCAAGTCGAGATTTGGTTGTAATGATATGTGTTCTATAACCTTGCTAACTTATAACCTATGACATGAATTGCTACTTGTAACCTTGTTATATTATGTATGAAAACCTTGGAAACTCACCAACTTTTTATTTGACCTTTTATTTTTATCATGTTTCAGGAAATGTCCAAGTTAAAAGTGATCAAATAAAACTGCAATAAACTAGGATTTGGACCTAGTTAAATGAATAAAATGACTATGTTATGCTTTGCTTAGTTTGGGAATTATTTTATGTTTGAGACTTATGATTGTACTTTCTTTTGAAACTTATAATTTTAATATTTACATTTGAATATATCGTTATGTGGTTGTGAACAATCTTAACCCACACATATCGACATTTCCACCGTCAAGGTTGGGGTGTGACACAAAATATTTATTTTTTTAGAAAAAAATTAAAAATAAAATTTTAAAAAGTTGTTATCATTGTTTTATTCATTATAGTTATTTTTCATATGTAATTTCAGTCATATCATATCTTAAAATATTATTTTATAATTAATAACTTTTATTATATTAATATTTTTTAACCCGTATGACACACGTGTTTACTAAAGTTAGTTAAATATAAATTAAAACTTATTTGGCGTGAATATTAGATTATAAATCTATAAATAGATATATATTTTGTGATTTATGGTTTTTTAGATCTATTGATAATAGTGGTTTATTTAAATTTTTTTATAAGTTAACAATAGTGAAAACATTATAAAGCTATAACAAGTTGTAATAGTGTGTCAACAAAATCCAATAATATTTCATACTAACTATAGAATCACTTTTTAATAATGTTTCAGTTTTATGAAATTTTCATAATTGTATAAAATATTTAGTGTCTGAGATAAAAATAATTATTAAATTTCATAATTAAATAACAACAACATTGATAATTCTGTGTAATTTGTAGTTAGAAGAAAAGTTTGAACGATT
This sequence comes from Flaveria trinervia, assembly GCA_025506515.1. Lineage (NCBI taxonomy): Eukaryota > Viridiplantae > Streptophyta > Magnoliopsida > Asterales > Asteraceae > Flaveria > Flaveria trinervia. The sequence continues at coordinate 4,802,191 of CM046457.1, read as the reverse complement.
TTAATTGAGAAGTAAAGAAACTTTTCCACAATTATCAAACATTTACCCTTATAAGAGTAATGTATCTCATAAAACGAAAAGTTTCAATTCGATTTTTTGTAGACTATATCATTCTCTAAGCTTATGGATTTTCGTAATGTGATATTTAGTTTAATTTTAATATATTATTGTTGTTTAGTTACTTTTTCTTTTATATATACTGAAGACGACAAAATGCCAAAATCATGAATCTACGCGTTCTACGTCTAAAAAACACAAGAGAAAATAAAGACGATGAAAGATCAACCAATTAATTCTCCGAATGCTAAATAAAATGCATAAAGTGGAAATCATTTTCCTGCAAAGTGTTTCTAAGATATTGTAAATAATAAACCAAATTCTTTTTAAATAATTTTCTATAAAGTATAAACAATTAATTTTGTAAATACAAATTTAACTATTATAGTATATTTAGTAAAACGGTATGCATTCATTTAATTGTGAGGCAAAGAACACAAAAAACCAACATTTCTTTTATTTTTTCTCATAAAAGTCTATTAATATTTTTTTGCATATAAAAAACTAACTCTGTTTTTTAACATAAAAGTCATTTAACAAATTTTTTATCTATAAAAAACACTCAACATTTTTTGTATATAGAAAACCAAATTACTTTATGATGTTCTCATAAATGCCTCTCAAATATATATTAAACATAAAAAGGCCTTCACATATTAAAATTTAAACACAATCATGAAAATTTCTTACAAAATACTTAACATATTGTATGTTTTTTTCCTTACGAGAACATACTTTTGTAACAAATTTTTACTGCTTAAGTAGATAAATTAGTGTGTGATCTCATATTTTAGTATGTTTTTTATGTTTCATAACTTATCCTTTTTCTGTATAAATCAAATGAATTGAAATAATCGTTAGTTAATTTGTATTTATGAATGATATGGTTTAGACTTAGAGGTTGTATTCATATACTTAAAAATTACACAATTATTCATAAGTTAGGCTATACATACCCCTCTTTTATTACTTGACATATTTTTACTTTCAAATTACATATTTTCCTTATTAAAATAAAGTTTCAAAACTTGTCATATATTACCCTGAATTTTTTTTACTTTCAAATTAAGTTTTTTGTCTCTAAAAACACTTTCAGAAGACCCGATAAAAAATTGTATGAAAACAAATTTTAAAAATCTATAAAATTTTAATATAAACATTTTGAAATAGAGAAAACTGTCAATAAAAAATCATATATATATATATATATATATATATATATATATATAATATATATATATATATATATATATATAATTCAACCATTTAAACCGATTTATAACATGAATGAATGATATTCGTTGCTAGTATGTTTTTATGGAAGGATTAGACTTCAGGTTCATTAAAATTTAACTTGCCATTTTTATTTCATAAAAGAAAACAAGCATATGTTGATTGCTGAGGCGGTAGTTTCAGATGGTGAATACATCTTATCTTATATCATGTTACATTTTAAAACTTGCTTACTATAATAAAAAAAGCCAAAGTATGTGCTTTTAAGCGGAAAGAAAATACATGATATACTTTTAATGCTTAAATAACATGTAAGCAAAAAATAGTTTGAAAATAGGATAATTTTATAAAATAGTAATCAAGTTTTACGATTGCTCTAATTAATTCACTCATAAATTTTTTTGTCCCACACGTCACTCGTAAAAAAATTGTTTCAATCGGGTCATTAAAAGTTTCTGGATTGTTCTAATTATTCATTAAATTATTAAAAATTAATATTTTAAAAATTAACAATATTTTAGAAAAACAAATTATTTAAAAAATTGTAAATTATTTAAGATTTATTTAAAAACATATGAATGACCTAATTAAAACATTTTTAAAACTTTAGTGACCTGATTGAAACAAATTAAAATCAGCGACTTAATTGAATCAAATAAAATTATAAGTTATTTGATTAAAACATTTTTAAAATTTGCTTACTATTATGTGAAATTTTCTCTTTACAAAAACATGTTTCATTCGAATAACAAAATATCTCCATTCATTTAATACATCAAAATATAAGTTTTAAAGTTTTGTTATGATAAAGTACAAGTTTTAAAGTCTGATACATATAATAATATTCAAAATTATTATATGTGTATAAGAATGAAACTAAATTATCATCGGACATAGAGTGTGGGGCTTAGAATTACATGTTCCAAATCGTGTATTGGGTTCCTTTGGTGGGTGTTTAGATTTCTTCGTAAATTAAAGCCTTTAATTAACTTATTCAAACCATATTTATATAGAATTTCTATTATAATAAATCATTAGTAACTTTAAGCAGTAATGCAAGTATTAAGTTATATGTTTATGATGATTATGATTTTATGGACAAATTGCACGCTCTAATACTCATTGAATAGATCTTCTACACATGTCACTATAATTCATCTTCCATTGCAACTAAATGATTTTTGTAAAGTGATTTCACCATAATAACTTTTCACACAATATCCTCCTGTCATAAGATCTTTTGGATCTCTATATACTCTTAATAAATCAAAAAGCAAAAAAATCAAAATACGTAAATCTATATATGCATACACATATTGTTTATATTTGTTGTTTTTATATAAGATTAAAAATATATAATGTACTTTTTGAAAATTTATATATAAAAGAACTTGTGATCAGTTATAGTAACAATTTTCAAACATTATTAAGTAAGATATGAGTACACAAACCATATACATGAATAAATGTAATGAACCTACCTTAGGTTAGTTTCTTGGTTAAGTTTAGTTTCCTAATTTGATGGTCTCTAAACACTAAAGAGTGTTGGTATGCAAACATTTTACAAATAAGGTACAGGTGATAAGATTTTCTCATATCACTACATTACTAGAAAACATGATTGAGTATCATTGACGAAAATGACGGTTCATCGTAAAACAACAACAAAAATTGTCAACGAATTTTTATTTTTATTACTGTTACTACTGCTACTGCTGCTGTTGCATGCTGCTCCGGCTGCTGCTTCCGCTCCTTCTCCCGCTCCTGCTCCTGCTTCCGCTCCTTCTCCCGCTCCTGCTCCTGCTTCCGCTCCTTCTCCCGCTCCTGCTCCTGCTTCCGCTCCTTCTGCTGCTGCTGTTCCCGCTCCTGCTACTCATGCTCCTGCTGCTGCTCTTGCTCCTACTGCTGTTGCTGCTGTTGCTGCTCCTGTTGTTGCTGCTACTTCTGCTGATGTTATTGTTGTTGCTGCTAATACTATTGCTGCTACTATTGCTACTACTGTTACCATTGTTGTTGTTGCTGCTCCTGCTCCTGCTACGACTACCACTACCACCACGACTACCACCACTGCTACCGCTACCCCCTGCCACCGCCGCCGCTGCTATTATTATTATTATTATTATTACTATTATTATTATTATTATTAATATTATTATTATTATTACAATTATTATTATTTGAGTGGCGTCAGTCATTAGTCATAGATTTATAAACGTCTAGCTTTATAAATAGTGGTGAATAAATGTCCCATCACCCCTTTTCAAGTTTGATTTCATAAAATTATTTTTTATCTGTTAATGTGTTGCAAGGTCATTCCGTCGTCATTTTGTCACGGATTTACAATCATATTACAATAAAAAAAGTAGACTTTTCAAGAAATTAGGGGCGAAGCTTTATTAGTACTGAGGGGGCCTGTTTTTCTGCTCAGAATTAAAATTTTATATTATTTCGTCTGAAAATTTTATACGTATGAGATGTGCCCCTCTGATTTGAGTCTTAGTGATTTTTGCATTCTTACAGATTTGTTCAAGCTTTAACTATTGCAAGAATAAATATTCATAATGGAAACAAAAACAAACCGTATATAATTTCGGTATATTAGAGTGGCATATATTAAATAATTTTTACATCGACTTTCCCTACGTTATATGAAATAACAATTTTCATTATTAAAAACAAAATATTATTAAAGGTAAAAAGGAACCGAAAATTTGTAAACTAGAGATTTTTGCGTTTGTTTTACTTGTTTTCTGTGGGCAGGCTTCACCTTACATTTTACACATCTTCACACCTTTTGTTAATGTTTATTATTTTAATCTTAATAAACTGTATTAAGGAAAAGAGTAAATTTATTAAGTTCATTATCTATTTGAGCAGGGCCGGTCCCGAGAGTGTTCAAATAGTTTTAGGCTCTGGGCGAGTAGAAAAAATGGGTCATATAAATATAGTGTCAATAACCAATATGTTAAAAGACTATAATACCATAATAATTGTTTTACCAATAAATAAATGTATTGTAGCAAAATAATCTTATTTACTTACTTAATCCAATCGTAAAACTCCCCTAACGTTTTTAATTGAATTTAGATTGGATCGACTAACTAATTAAAATATTAATGGATCCTCCTAAGTTTTAATTGATCAAAATAATTAAATTGCTATTGAGTTTATTAATTAGTTTGTTAATAATCTATAGTTCTTTTATATATACATACATATATAATATAAATCTTTTTAAAACTTTTGACCCCTAATAAAATTGAACCTTGAACAGTAGCCCACTCTACCTAACCTTATAGCCTCCCATAAGGTATCAATACTAACTTATGTAGAATGTGTGAGCCGATATTAAGAATCTCTTTAGAAATAATAACACTTTTGATCGAGCGAATAGAGTAACATACATATTGTTGATATAATAAAATAGTTTGCTTTTGCTTTTTTATTTAAATCTAAACAATAAAGTTTCTATCAATATTTCTACCTTCAAGTATCATAAGTACATTTAATTATTAGAAAAACAATAACCCAAATTTATAGTAGTTAACTCGATATGAGTTTTGCTAATATTATTTTTAAAATGAAATTTTAAAGAGCTTAATACACAGTTAATTAGTGCGTCTAACTTTCTCGTAACAATACCCTTAACTCAAATTAAAAATAATTTTTTTTTATTTTATTACTATCTTCTGAACTAGACTGATTATTAACTTATATCATTATCACTTATAGCATATAGATTATTTCTAAAATTTCTAACATTCCCTTATTATATATCTATTCTATCATACTAATAAATAAAGATTTTTGTGTTACACTTGTCATAATTCTAAAACTACTAATTTTATTTTTTCGTTTCTATCTCCTAATAAATATCACATCAACTACAAATAATATTATTTAATTTTTTTATATTACATATATAATCTTTTTAAAAGAGATCTTTCTACAAATGCAATTTGTAAAAAATAATATTTTTTATAAAATAAGAATTTTTTTCAAAAAAAATCAAACTTTTAAAAAACACAATATATTTTAAAACATGTGACTTTTAAAAATAAAATTCTTATGAAACAAAAGTAATTAAATTTCAAAGTTATAATAAATAAATTACTAAAAATGGCACTTTCTAAAAACGGTTTGTTTTGAAACAATTTGTTTAAAAACCAATCTTTTTTTAAAAACACAACAAAATAAAAGAAAAGTTAAATATGATATCGTTTTTTCATAACTCGTACATAATGTCAATCATTTAATATATCAAAAGATCGTTTTATAAATTACTAAATTTTATTAATAATTATTTAATATTTTATTAATTAAACACGTGTAATATACGTAGTTCTAACCTAATCATTAAAATATAGGTAATTCATTTACCAACGTCGGTAGTCAATGAGAAGCCATCGATTTTGATACTAAAAAATATGTGTATTTCATTTGTTATTAACAAAGTTGATGGTAATGGAGTTAGTTAGAGGTTTCGCCTTTAAGCCAGGTGTCGCGGGTTTGAATCTTGTGGGTTACGTTCTTTTTTTTTTCGTTCTTTTTTCTATTTATTTTTCTCTTAGTTTAAATTATTCGTTTTGTTTAATACTAATCCGTAACATAATCCGTAACATGCGATGGATAACATTATTTTCTATCTATGTTTTATTCGCTAAAACCGAATCACCACAATTTTATACGTCTTTTTTGTGTGCATAACTATATTAATATCACCGCGCAACTCGTATAATGAAATTCACAAACTCATTGTATCGCACTGACTTAGAGTTTGTTTGGCATTATCTGAATCAGCCTCTTAAATGGTTCAAATATCTAAACGGTTTAACACTTAATGGTTCAGATTGTTTGTTTCATAAGCAAATGTCTGCATGGTTTAAACATTTGTCTCTGAATGGTTAAGTATTATACTAATGTTGAATAGTTAAGAGGTATAATGCTGAATGGTTAATATCTCTTATCTTAATTGGTAAGACATTTACTTTTAAATAGTTAAGCGATATACAAGCTCTTAATGGTTCAAAACTATTAACGGTTTAGTAATTAATAGTTCATAATTTATTTGTTTTATTATTTAATCATTCAAAAATTACCAACTACTCTTTTAATTTATGATTAACTACCAAAAAGCCCCTTAATTTTAAATTAATGCAGTGTTTAACGGTTGCAAAGGCCAATCACATGAGGATTAGGAAGCCTCCTGGCCGTCGGATCAGTTGACCAGTCGTACAATTAGCATGAAAGTCAACGCATTTGTGGGACACGTGTCAGAAAGACAGTGGAGTTTGCGTCAGCTTGATGAAGGTATAAGTAACATGCATTTCTGAATCATGGGTCAGTGACGCTAGCTAGTGAACACTTTCGGTCATATGGATTGTTATGTGCTTTGCTTTGTCTTATTACATTCCTTTTTAAATGTATTATTATTATATATATTAATACGAAACAAATCTTTTATTCATCATAAACCGCAACATATCATGGAACGTATGACATGGTTTGGGTTTTGGTTATAAGTATGAACGAGTCAAGTCAAGTCGAGTCGAATCAAGTTTTCAAGATCGGTTCGTTTAGAAGTTTTTTTCTAGAGGTCGAGAGTTGACTTATGATTGTTTTCAAGACTCAAACTCAGGTAGCAAGTTCGAGCTTGACCGCCCCCTCCCTCCTTTTTGCTAGTAGTGTTATAAATTTGTGTCTGATTATTTTATATATATTAATTTCGTCCTTTTAAAATATGTCTTTTACCCTCTGCTCCTATAGTTAGATTTAAACTCTGTCATTGTATTAACAATTTAGTCATTCAAGCAACTGTCTAATGTTTGAATATGACTTTGTTGTTTTATATTAATTATAAGCTGTGACTTTTTTTATTTTCAAGTGTAAATATAAAAACTCTGTAATAGTTCATTATAATACATAAAATAGACTATTATTAAAGAATGATATTTTACGAGTGGAACCAATAATAGATCACATGTTATAATCTATGTATGTTTAAAGTATTTTAGTTCCTATATTGAGAATTTATGATATAATCATATAGAGGAGGTCAACTTAAAGTCACATTAATAATTAAAAATCATAAAAATTACTCTTGATTAATCAATTTTTTTAATTTTTTATTTAAATGGTTAATAAAGTAATTATGACACTCTTTTAATTTTGATATAATTTTAAATCATGGTTTATCTCCTTATTGAATTCTTAATTCTCTTATCTATCATTATCTTTCTACCCAAAACTCTCCTGTCGTTGTTTCTCCCACAAAGATCGAGTAAGAAGAATTAAATTCTCTCTCGCCCAAAAAGATTTTGTGTAAGATTATCAAATTCAATTGAACACATATTAGTTTCTGTTGCGGTAGATCAATGAAGAGGAACAATTGAAGCATAGGTGTAAGGTTTACACTTAAAGGTTGATGTATTCAAAGAGCTCTCAGTATACATACATGAAGTATAGAATAAAAATACTTTATAAGTTTTACACAACTAAGAGAAAATAAGCTAAGTGTAAAATATTCCAAAGTCAAAGACCAAATCTTCCAAAGCTAAAGATGAAGTCTTTCAAAGCCAAAGACTGATTTCTTTCGAAGATAGAGAATACATGTTTTCTCTGATCACCTTTTGACAAAAGCTAAACAACTTTTTGCTGCCACTCCGAAGACTCATATAAGTTGGTGAATAGGTCCATTCTTTTATCAATTATAGATTATGGTCATTGGTTTGTAACTTTCTATTTTAAACCTTTTATCATTTTTGTAATATATTAGGATATGAGTTATGGCATGTTATAGTCATAAGTTAAAAGACGATCTGTCTTTTGACTATACATTGATCTTGTTGTCTAGATTAGTGTTTTCAACTGGGTTTCAAAGTATAGTCGGTTGTATGATGTAGTACAAAGTGTCTCAGGTTCTTATACTTATCTTTATGCTTTGTAACACTTGTAATAGAACTTGAAAATAATATACATCATTTTTGAAAATCATACTTATCTTGTTCTTTTTCTTTGTTTAGTCTTATACTTACTTGTGTTCTTAGCATCTCTAACTTAAACCCGATTCCTTATTAGATCAGTTAAGTGTTCTAACACTCTACTAATTCTGAAATTGATTGTATTGACCACCCTCAAATGAATCTGCAATAGGGTCATTGAGCATTGGAGGTCGATCATTCAGAATAATATGTCCTTCTTTTAGTTTTTCTTTATTTGGTGATTTTATTAACATTACGTGCATGTAAGTTGAAATTGATTTACGTATATGTAGTTAGGTAATCTAGTTTCCTTTTATTTATTTTTTTGGTGATTTGATGTAACACCCGATTATTTTAAAAAGACAAGACATGAAGAATAAAAGAAAGAAAAGCAATAAAATCCAAATGGAGGGACTAAAAGTGTCCAAAATGAAAAATCTTTGAAAAGTTGGTGTAAAGGTGGGCATGGCCGCCCACCCTCACTTCACATCACCATTTTCTTTCGGTTTTAGAGAGAGAGAGCAGAGGAACTCTCGGCTGAAGAAAAGAAGAAGAAGAGAAGTCGAATTCAAGGTAAGAATTCGTGGTTTTTAAGTGTTTATGATGGGTTTTATCCCGGTTATATGCATATGTGCTTATGTGCTTGTGTGGGTGCTCGGGTGTGTGTGTTTGGTGGTGTTTTTAGGTGTTTCAACTCATTTGAAAAAAGGTTTGAAGGAAGAAACACCCAAGTTGCACCAGATGAGTTCTAGACCCCGGTTTTTACTTGATTTAAACTATCTTTGGAGCTAAAATGTATTAAAACGATTTTCAAAGTTTATGTATGTTTACCCGTATGTATTCTGCTTGTTGGGTGTTGATTCTTGAATGCTTATAGGTTGTTCATATTTAGAATAGCCATGTTAAGCTTAGAACAGATGGGTTTGATGATTGGGTTTGAAAACATACTAGAAACATGTTACATAGAAGGTCCATGCGCCTAGATAAGGCTCATGCGCCTGAAAATGCCTTAGAAGGATTTAAGTGTAATCCATGAGCCTGAACAGTTGCCCATGCGCCTAAGATTACCTTAGAAATGTTCAAGTATAGCCCATTCGCCTGAACAGTGGTCCATGCGCCTAGAAATATTAGTCGGACGACTAAGTATAGGGCCATGCGCCCCAATAGTGCCCATGCGCCCAAGAGGCCCATGCGCCTAAGCGTCCATGCGTCCGAATAACCCATGCGCCTAAGTGTTCATACGTCCGAATATTTCCCATGCGCCTGAATAGTTCATGCGCCTAAGTGATAAAATGATTAAGTGTTGGCTGATGCGCCTACATAGTAATGAAACGCCCAAACATGGCTCATGTGCCCAAATAGTGTCAAAGCGCCCAGACACTTGGAATTTATTACAAAATTTTTGGGAGTCTGTGTTGTTAAGGTTTTGATCGAGGTTGACTAGGGCTCATTTATGATGATGTTCCATGCATGATTATGATTGTTCCTTATTATTATTGTTATTATTATTACTTATAGTACGTGACTTTACGTGGTATGTTTATTATCTTAACATAAAGTATTTTGTAATAATAAAGAGAAAGGGCAATAAAGAAAAGAATATGAACATTAATAAAATGTTAACAAGTCTTGCAAGCTTACAGGAATGACACGACCATGTTGTCGTTAGCTCGACCGTGTTGCGGGGTAGATACCCCATATTGCACACGGGACCAGGACCTTCGCAGCATGCCCTGGGTGATTGGGTCGGCCTTGCATACAGTTGACCCTTTCGAGGGATACCGTTGACCCTTTTGAGGGATACAGTGTACCCTTTTGAGGGATACAGTATACCCTTTCGAGGGATATAGATGGCCCATCACCCGTTTTCCATCGCGCATACAGTTGGGGCATTGCTCATTGGTCCATACAGAAAGTGAAAGATAAAGATAAAAGTTTACAGAACATACAAGACATACAGTAAAGAGAACGAACAGTATCTGTTCATATAGTTAATGCGTGCTCGCATATACAGTAAAGAGTTGTATTTTATAGAAAAGAGTATTTTCATATACAACATATAAAAAGCATTTTATTACTTATAAAACTAGAACTCACTCAGTAACGCTAACTTTTATACATTTTCAGTTGGCAGGTAATTATTGCTGAGGATGGCACAAGGGTGAAGCTACTCGGCAGGGAAAGACTTACATCCATTCGTATTCTATGTTGTTCTTTTGTAATGCAGTAAAACAATTCTTTTGTAAACAGTTAAATGATGATGTATTGTTTAACAACAGTGTTTTAAATGAAATGAATAGTTTTTGAAAAATTATTTCTGATGCTTAAGTTTGTATAATTATAATGTTTAATGTATTAGCTGCTGTGATTGACCAATTGTGAGGTCTCAGGAAACGAGGCCTTACAAGTTGGTATCAGAGCCAAAGTTTAAGAGAATTGGGTTAAATAAACTTTTAAAACCTAAACTTAAACTAAAAATAGGACAAATAGAAGGATGTCAGCCCGAGTAGCTACGTGCCATCAGGTATGTCTTTTCTTAATGTTAACCGGTATTATGTGCGCTTGTTATGTGACTTATGTGCTCTTAGTAGATTTAGATACCAATTAAGTCAGGATCGGAGATGCTTGGGGTATGAAGAGTAAAGTAAGTGGCTAATCACAACTGGCCACTATAATTAGGGATTTACTATACTTAACATAAACTGAGCTATTCCCTTGAATGATCACGTTAGTGTTTGAATATTATAGTGTGCGTTTAGAGGATGGTCGGTGGTGGACCTTCGAAGGTTTCGTCAGGCGAAGGTTGTGATGGATGTGGTGCTGGACCGCATGTCACAAAAAGTATGGCTAGGGCTGCTGAGGTAGCACTCAAAGAGCCTGAGATCCATCACCTGGAAGCCGGTGAAGATAGTGCTAGTCTGGGGACCATGTTGAAAGAGGCTGTTGTCGAGGGAGTTCAACGGGCCATGCAGACGATTCGTCCGGGTATAGTGACTGAGATAATTAGGACGGTGAAGGAGATGACTGTGATTGAAGTGAACAAGGAGTGTATCAAGGACAAAAACTGTAATGGAAAGCGGGTCGAACGTGGGGGTTACACCCCATATAAAAAGGTTGCCAGGACGGATAACGGTGTGTAGCTTCATTCGGCGTGGGGATAAGGAAGTGTGGCAGATATGGAAGGGAGCATACCGGTGAGTGCAGGATTGGAATGAATGTATGCTTCAGGTGTGGTAAGCCTGGCCACATCGCTAGAGACTGTAAGAATCCATGGGACGAGAGTTTTGGCACAATGATGATGACTGGAATTGCGGGGTCGAAAAGGTGTGACAAGTGTAGACGCAGGCACCCCGGGAAATGTATATTGGGGAGCAATGTCTATTTCCGTTGTGGAAGGACCGGACATGTGGCGAAGAACTGCGGTATGGGGCGGTGCTATTCTTGTGGTGAAGAAGGTCACGTGAGTAGGGACTGCAAGAAGCCGAGGACGGAAGGTTCAGGGGTGAAGAAGTTCGGAGGATACTAGGACGGACCCCGATATTGTGTCAGGTACGTTTCTAGTAAACTTTAGCCCCGGTGTTATTTGATTCTGATGCTAGTAAAAAGTTTTATCTCTGCTGCTTTTTGTGCTCAGTTACCTGTTAGTAGTAGAAATGTTCGTGAACCATTCGATGTAGAAATTGCTATTGGTAAGTCCACTAGAATTACTGATGTGATAGAGGACTATGCCATAGAACTAGAAGGTCATAGGTTTGCTGCTAGGTTACACATGATACCCCTAGGTGGATTTGATGTAGTACTAGGGATGGACTGGTTAGCAACCTATGAAGCAAACATCGTGTGTCGCAAGAAGATGATTCGATTAGTGGCGCCTGATAAGAGTTTGGTTACGAGTCATGGAGATCGCGTTACTACAATCCCGAAGAGATTTCGATGGCGTGGCTGGCGGGGGAAGTGCATAAGACGTGGATGTGGTGCCTACTTGGCCTATGTAAAGATGTGGATGCGTCGGTACCGCAGCTATCCGAAGTACCAGTGTGTGTGCGACTTTCCGGACGTATACCCGGAAGACTTACCCGGCGTGCCACCGGATCGTGAGATTGACTTCCAAATTGATTTGATACCCGGTGCTCAACCGTTGCCAAAGCACCGTATCGGTTAGCTCCAACAGAAATGAAAGAGCTTATGGAGCAGTTGCAAGAGCTGCTCGATAAGGGGTTCATTAGACTGAGTATCTCTCCCTGGGGTGTTCCGGTCCTGTTCGTGAAGAAGAGAAGATGGTAGCATGAGGATGTGCATCGACTACCGTGAGCTGAACAAGCTGACAGTGAAGAACCGATACCCCTTACCGAGGATTGATGATTTGTTTGATCAACTTCAGGGTGCCAGTTGGTTTTCAAGGATAGATCTTCAATCTGGTTACCATCAGCTGAATGTGAAGAAGCAGGATATCCCTAAAACAGCTTTTCGCACGTGCTACGATCACTATGAATTCCTTGTTATGTCATATGGTCTGACCAATGCGCCAACTGCTTTTATGGACTTGATGAATAGAGTGTGTCGGCCGATGTTGGATAGATCAGTGATTATGTTCATTGATGATATCCTGATCTACTCGAAGAGGAAAGAAGAGCATGTTGGACACATTCGGGAGGTGTTGGAGACCTTAAGAAGGGAGAGGTTGTATGCCAAATTCTCCAAGTGCGCGTTCTGGTTACGCGAAGTTCAATTCTTAGGTCACGTGGTAAATCCCGAGGGGATCATGGTAGACCCTGCTAAGGTGGAGGCTGTAATGCAATGGAAATCTCCAACGACACCATCCAAGATTCGTAGTTTCTTGGGGTTAGCGGGATATTATCGAAGGTTCATTCAGGACTTCTCCAAGATAGCCTCCCCGTTGACTAAGCTGACCCATAAGGATGTAAAGTTCGTGTGGGGTGAAGAGTAAGAAAGGGCTTTTGAGGAGTTGAAGACCAGACTGACCCAAGCCCATCTTGTCATTGCCTGAAGGAAGCGAGGATTTGGTGGTATATTCAGATGCTTCTTACTTAGGGTTGGGGTGTGTGTTAATGTAGAGAGGGAAGGTTATAGCCTATGCATCCCGACAAATGAAAGTTCATAAGGTCAATATATCCCACTCATGACTGGAGCTAGCAGCCATGGTCTTTACATTGTTGGACCAAAAGAACCAATGAGCCAAGATCAGAAAACCTCTAAGTCCCACATGGTATCACAACAACTGCTGAAAGCCTCATCAGCAGTTTGACAAGTGCTGAAGACTTCAACAGCTGAAGATCAAGTGCTGAAGACTTCAACAGCTGAAGAACTAAAGTGCTGAAGTACAACAGCTGAAGAACACAAGTGCTAAAGCTGAAAGACTAAAGTACTGAAGTACAACAGCTGAAGAGTTTACAAGTGCTGAAGATCAACAACTGATGTACAAAGTCTGAAGACAAAGACTGAAGACATCAGCTGATGATATCTACTGAAGTCATCAGCTGATGAAACATCTGAAGGTCAAAGTCTGAAGATCAAGTACTGAAGCCTCAGTAGTTTGTCACAACTGCTGAAGAGTACTTCTTCAGTAGTTGTGATATCAGTAGTTTTATTTTCTAGTTTCAGTAGTTTTATGTTTCAGTAGTTTTGTAAAACGACTGAAGAGCTTGTTCTTCAGTCGTTGTAGTTTCAGTAGTTTCTAATCAGTAGTTTTATATTTGTACTTAACACTCTGATATGTTCTCAGTAGTTGAGAACATTTCAGTAGTTTGTTAAGAGTTAGTTATTTTTGTATTAGATCTGCCAGTTGTCACTTTCCGTGATAACAACAGTGATTGTTGCACCTCTATAAGGAGTGACAACCTATTGTAATATTTGAATGAATGAATGATTTGAATGATTTGATTAGAAACATTCATATCTATAAACATTCCTTGAATCAGAAAAATATATTCTCTCGCAAAACGTATGTGCTCTTAATTCATACAAGCATCGACTTCTTGCTACAATTTGTCTAATTCTATTCTTATTCCGCTGCCTTGAACTCTAATACATCAAACTTGGATTGCTGATCCTGTCAAATGGTATCAGAGCAGGTTAATCATTGATCGATCTAATAATTGATCATTGAAACTGCTATTCAAGATCTAAGTTTGATTGAATTAGCTTTTGTTTTTGCAAGAAACGGTTATAGAGATTGAATTTTCTGTATTTCTGGTCATTCATCCTGAGATCTTCTCTTGGTTTTCATTGAGTTTGTTGTGGTCTGTGTAAAACTTTTAAAAGCTTGAATTAAATTGTTCTCTGAACTGAAAATGACTACTCCCTCCAATGATCCTCACAATACTGGTTCCTCAACCAAGCCACCAATGCTGGTTAGGAATGAGTATAACATATGGCAACGACGAATGCTCCATCACCTGTCTGTTAACAGCGCAGGTTGTTGGACATTAGTGGTACATGGTCCACACAAGCCTATGGTGAATAACCCGGAAACCAATCAAATGGTTCCGAAGAGGAGGGAGCAATACTCAGATGAGGATAAGAAGTTGCTTGAAATTGATGCAAAAGCCCATGGAATTCTGGCCATGGCACTGCCAAATGAAATCTACTCTGGGCTAATGCATCATGAAACTGCCCATGACCTCTGGAATGCCTTGAAAGAACAATTTGGAGGAACAGATGAGGTCTTGACAAATAATAGAGAAATCCTCGCCCAACAATATGAGACATTTTCTCATAGAAAGGGTGAGACACTGACTCAACAATATGAGCGGTCTCTTGTTTGATCTCTGAATTAAAATGGTCAAACTTGAGTACAAAATATCCAGATGAATAACAGATTTCTCAGATCACTGCCTGAGAGATGGGACACATATACTATTGTCCTACGCTCCAGTGCAAGTTTGGACAAACTATCTCTCACCCAACTCCATGGGAAAACTGCTCACGTTTGAGAGAGAGATAGAACAGAAGAGAAAGCTGTCTTCATCTGGAAAGCTCACTGAAGACTTTGTACCAGGCAACACTGCCTTGGTGGGTCATGAGTCAGAATATGCTTCATCTGAATGCCAGTATGATAAGCATTATATTTCTCTTCAAGCACTTCTGATTCTGCATTTGTGAGTGTTGATGGTCAGTTTACTGGGTGTAATAATGACAATCTATGCTTCATTATGGATGATCTCAAGGGGATTGCTGATGATGACTTAGAAGAGATGGATATTTTGAGCCAAATGGCCCTGATAAATATCAGATCTCAGAAGTTCTATAAAAGAACTGGAAGAAAATTCCCAGGACTCTCTGGCAAAACCAAAGTTGGTTTTGACAAGAGCAAGTTGAGGTGTCACAAATGCCAAGGCTTGGACACTTTGCAAGAGAGTGTAGATCAACTGGATCTAACTCCACTGCACCCTTTGTGACTTTTCCTGGCAATAGTCAACAACACAGAGGGCAACATCCTGTCACTTCTAGTCATCATCCTCAACAACAATCTCCGGCATATTTTGTTCCTCAGGGTCAAATGCCATATCCGTACCCTTGTTATTACATGCCACAGTCAAATCAAGTTCAAGTTCCTATGGCACCACAACCTCATGCACTACCAGAACCTCAGCCATCCCAATCTCATCAACAAACTCAACCTCAACAACACAACTTCTTCACCCCAGGAGTTGTTGACTGGAGCAGTTTACCAGATGACATGTCTGGTCATGACCAACTGTTCTCAGGTGCTGGTCAACATGGTGGTGACAGTCCTTTTGGGAATCTAGCTCTTATGGCTTTGGAGTCTGCTGATACTTCATTTTCTAATGCCTCTACACCTCAGGTATCACAGGTATCCTCTGAGGCAAAAGCCAAATTATGTTCTGAACCATGCATAGCAGCATTTGCTTCCATTAGAGAAGCAAATGTAGCTTTAATTAATAAGAACATTGAGCTAGAACAAATAATTTCCAAAAACAAAGCTGAGTTTAAGTCTGTGCTTAAAGATAAAAATGATGAGATTTATAAACGGAATTGCCAAATTATTGATGATAAGGCTAGAGAAGAGGTACTTCTAGAGAAGTACAAAGATCTCAAAGAAACCCTTGCAGTTACCCAGGTAGAGTGTGATAGATGGGTACAATCATGCAAAGGTTTTGAAATGCTTCTTAGTAAGCAATCTGCTTCCAATGTGAAGTTTGGCATTGGTTACAATCACACTGCTCCACCTACAGATTTTACCCCAAGAGCAGAAGTAGAATCTGAGGGTGAGAGTGATAACCAATCCATCACATCATGTGATCTACCTTCTGATACATCACAATCAAAAGTAGCAGTCAGCATCAAGCCCTCTTTGAACCTATCAGCTGATGTTGATGGTTCAAATGCTGACACTCACATGATTATGAGTTGATCAACTCAGGAGTAATTCTGAAGGTCCTGAAAGGACTAGAGAGCAGGATTTAACACCTGAAGTTCAAACTTCAACTGCTGTCAGTACTGAAGAGAAGAAAACTGCCAGTAGAAAGAGTTTGAAGCCTACTAAAGAGGCAGTCAAGAAAGCAAACAATGCTTCCAAAGCATTGAAGAACAAGTCTTCAGTTGCTTCACCCTCTTTAGTTGATGATCAACCTAAGATGAAGAAGAAACTTGTGAAGTATGTGGTTTGTTCAATCATCTTACAGATGACTGTTGGTACAAAAGAGGTTCCAAACTCAAACAAAAAGAAGAAATTAAAGAGAAAATGGTAAAATGAAAACTGAGTTTGAGACCACATTTGTATCAGCAACATCAAATCCTGTAACCCTTAAGTCCTCAAAGAAATCCAAAAAGAAGGGGTTAAACAGGTGACAGCTGAGAGTGCTCAGAAGAAGAAGGTGCAACATAGGAACTTATCAAACTCCACTGGCAATGTGTCTGATGAGCTGAAAGCTTTATCACAAAATCAGACTCAGCTGGTAATGATGGTTCAACATCTGTTGGGTAGAGTTAACCAACTAGATGCTCCTATGTTGAAACCACAGAAATGAGGTCCAGCCAAAGGACTCCTCGTCTACACCATCTTCTTCCTATCAGGCTGCTGTTTCAATAAACCTGTTAGTTTACCATCTATTGATGAGACCAGGCCCAAAACCAAAAAGGTTTGGGTCTCCAAAACTAACTGATTGTTTATTATATGCAGGGTTCTTCAACATGCCAAAGTAGCATCTGGTATGTAGATAGTGGGGGATCTATGCACATGACTGGGAACAACCTCTTCTTCATGACTACTCTCAAGGAAAGAAGGATATGTTTCTTTTGGCAATGATGCTAGGGTTACATCATTGGTAAGGGCTTTGTCTCCAATGGAGAAATCAATTTGATGATGTTATCATGTGGAAAATCTCAAGTACAATCTCTTGAGTGTCAGTCAAATGTGTGATAAAGGCCATGTTGCTCTTTTCACCATCAAAACTGTAGGATTCTGTCATCCAAAGTTTTGCACTTGATTGACAAGGTGTTGGATGATCACACTCTCCTGAGGCCAACAGGACAGGAAGAGTGTATGCCTTAGATCTTTCTAAGAAAATAGATCTCAAAGGCAATCCTTGCCTATTTTCCAAAGCCTCTTCTCAAGAATCTAAACTGTGGCACAGAAGACTTGGTCATGTTATCTCAAAACATAATCAGCTTACCCACAATAGTTTAGTCAGAGTCTTACCAATAAAGAAGTTCCACTGTGATGAAACCTGCACTGCTTGCTTAAAGGAAAACAGCACAAAGTCTCATTCCCTCCTATTGAAGTGCCTAAGTCCACTGCCTGCTTGCAATACTACTGCATATGGATCTATTTGGTCCTGTGAGAGTAATGAGCATGGCAAAGAGAATATTGTCTGGTAATTGTGGATGATTACTCCAGATTTGTATGGACTTTCTTTCTACATTCAAAGGATGAGGCTGCTCAGAAGATTATTCACTTTGTGTTGTATATTGAGAAGCAGTATTCCCTTCCGTCAAGTGTATTAGGAGTGACAATGGAACTGAATTCAGAAATCATACACTTGATGACTTCTATTTTTGAAAGGGAATCAAAAGGCAGTTTATATTCCAAGGACTCCAGAACAAAATGGAGTAGTGGAGAAAGAACAGGACCCTCATTGAAGCTGCAGGTCCATGCTGGCTGACTCTGGTTTGCCACTGACCTTTTGAGCTGAAGCTGTCAACACAACTTACTATGTGCAAAATAGAGTTTTAGTAAATCAGAGGTTGATGAAGACTCCATATGAATTCTCCATCATTTGGCTCCTCTGATTTCATTTTTCAAAGCATTTGGGTGTCCCTGTTTTATTCTCAACACAAGGATCAACTCCATAAATTTGATCCTAAGGTGGATGCAGGTATTTTGTTGGTTATTCATCTACTTTGCAAGGCATACAGAGTCTTCACACTGCAGAACAAAGATGGTTGAAGAAACTCTACATGTTAAGTTCAATGAATCTCCAAGGACAAGATTCCACAAAGCCCTGTGGAGTTTTGATTTGGACATACTGCAATATGTTCCTTATCAAACTCGTGTGTTGCTCCTGTCAACAGTTCACCACCTGGTGGTACTGCTGATGATGATGTGATTTTTCCGTACTCACCTCTTCAGGTTTAGTGATCAGCTGCCTGATTCAGCTAGCCTGATGTTCCTGTAGCTCCAGGAGCACCATCCACAACAAATGCTGATGAATATCTTCGAATTCAACTTCCTTTGAATTACCATCCACTGATTGGTTTCAAGGAATGATTCACCATCACCATCTGTTACTGCTGAGCCTGCTACACAAACACTTGCACAGATCTCATTGTGTATCAAGATCTGAAGAATCACCCTATGTCTCAAATCATTGGTGATATCACTGCTAGTATCAACAAGAGTCATTGTCAAATTTCTGCTTCTATGCTCTCTTCATCATCAGCAAGAGCCAAAGAATTATCACATTGCTTTAAAGGACATGGATGGGTTGATGCCATGCAGCTTGAGCTTCTTCAGTTCAAGAAACAGCAAGTTTGGGAACTGGTTCCTCTACCTCCAGGTAAGTGTGCATAGGCACTAAATGGGTGTTTAGGACAAAACTGATGAAATTGGGCTTATTGTTAAGATAAGGCCAGACTGGTTGTTCAGGGTTTGCACAAGAAGAAGGTATTATTATGATGAAACCTTTGCCCCTGTAGCCAGACTGGAAGCAATTCGATTGTTTTTAGCTTATGCTGCTTATCAAAACCTTAAAGTTTTTCAAATGGATGTCAAAAGTGTATTTTTGTATGGAAAAATTAAAGAAGAGGTTTATGTATGTCAACCTCCAGCTTTGAGGATAATAAACATCCTAATTGGGTGTATAAGCTTGATAAGACTCTTTATGGGTTAAAACAAGCTCCTAGAGCCTGGTATGAGACATTATCAAACTTTCTTCTGGAAATAATTTCACTAGAGGCTCCATAGATAAGACTTTATTCATTAAGAAAGTTGGGCAGCATAATCTACTTGTTCAAATTTATGTAGATGATATCATTTTTGCATCCTCTGATCCAAAGTTGTGTGATGCTTTACAAAGTTGATGCAACAGAAGTTTGAAATGAGTGCCATGGGAGAATACAGTTCTTTCTAGGGTTGCAAATCAAACAAAGGCTGATGGAATTTTCATTCATCAGTCCAAATACACAAAAGATCTTTTGCAAAAGTTTGATTTACAAAACTGTAAGCCCTGTTCTACCCCCATGTGCAGCACCACATAACTGGATACAGATCAGAAAGGTAAAGTGGTTGATGATGAACACTTTACAGATGTATGATTGGGTCCTTGATGTATTTAACAGCTTCTAGACCAGACATTATGTTTGCATGTGTTTGTGCTAGATTTCAGGCTGCACCTACAGAGTCTCATCTGATTGTAGTCAAGAGGATCTTAGATATCTGCAAGGCACTCCATCTCTAGGTTATGGTATTCTACTGGACATTCTGGTAAATTAGTTGCTTTTTCTGACAGTGACTATGCAGGGTGTAAGTTGACCAGGAATCAACTTCTGGTGGATGTCAATTCCTAGGCAACTGCTTGATTTCTTAGCAGAGCAAAAACAGACCTCAGTTGCTACATCAACTGTTGAAGCAGAGTACATTGCAGCTGCAAGTTGTACATCTCAGGTACTCTGGCTTCAAAACCAACTTTTGGATTATGGCATTACAGAGACTAAGACTTCATTGTTAATGGATAGTACTTCAGCTCTTTGCATTGTCAAAAATCCAGTCCAGCACTCTAGGACCAAACATATAGAGATCAGACATCATTTTATAAGGGATTGTTTTGAAAAAGGTCTGATTGATCCTAAGTTTGTGCCTAGTGCTGATGAGCTTGCAGACATTTTTACTAAGCCTTTGGATAGTTCAACTTTCCAAAACCTGGTGTTAAGGCTTGATGTGCTGCAGCTAGAATAAGTGACAACTACTGATGATCTTAGTAATAAGTACTGATGATCATCAGTAACTATGTCACATATAAGTACTGATGAGCTCTTTTACCCTCAGCAGTTTTTATAACTACTGAAGGCTAAATGTCTCACAAGTACTGAAGTACTTCATTGTTCTAAACTACTGATGTAGTTACAACTACTGATGCAGCTACAACTACTGCAATCAGTAAAAACAGATAAGTACTGATGTCCTATGAAACAACTAAAATCAGCCAAAAAGGCTGATGAATGTGTTGAGGACAGTATGAAACAGCTGACAAGCTAAGAATTGACGAAAACAGCTGAAGAGAACTTTCTCTTCAGTCGTTTCTACAACTGCTGTTTCATTCTAAACAACTGAAGCACAACCATGTCTTCAATAGTTTTATAACTACTGATGACTAATACCAAGTCTTCAGTTGTTTACAACAGCTGATGACAAAACCACTGTCTTCAGTAGTTTCATAACTACTGATGACAAACACCAAGTCCTCAGTTGTTTCAATCATCTGAAGTCAAAACCACGGTCTTCAGTAGTTTTCTAACTACTGATGCCTAACACCACGACTTCAGCTGTTTCAATGTCTGAAAGGATAATACCATGTCAACGGTCGTTTAAAACTACTGATGACTACACCACATCCTTCAGTCGTTTTATTCTCCGCACCCTATAAATACCCCTGACCTATCCTTCAATGCTTCATCTTCTTCAAACCTAACGTTCCTCTCCAAAACTTCCCTCTTCTCAATGGCGTCCATGCAAATTAAACCGCGACACAACTGTGTTGCCTACCTCACTAAATCGCCTATCTGGACTAAGTTCGATACTGCTATCGATCTTATGGTTCAGTCCCATACAATACGGCATTTCTTCTGAATCCCATACTACATGCCGAATCCCTGCACCAATTTTGGATGAACGTTACTATTACCACTGGAGGACAAACACACCATCTCTCCAGTCGGTCGTCAACAACAAAGAAGTAGTCATCACTCCTGCAATAATCCGCCAAATTCTTCATCTGAATGATGCTAGTTCTCCTGCTGGATATCCGAAGGGCACCACAGATCTATCCTTTGCCCAACATGGATATCAAGCGATCTCAGTGCCTCCACTATCATGAAGAAACACTTTAATGATGCTGAGCGCCTAATTTTTCACATGGTGAATGTATGTTTGGCCCCTAAGACGTCGTCTTGGGATCAAATGTCGATAAAATGGCAGCAGGTAATGTATTCTATTCTTGAGCAACAACTGCTAACTTTTCAGAAATAATATTTTCGGAGCTCAAGGATATGGCTCAAAAACTAACTGCCAACCGTTGGATACTATATCCCGGTTCAAAATGGCCATCATTACAAACCAGCTTAATGCTGAGGGACTTGTTGGCTTGGGAGTCCCTGCTACGGCTGTTCTGCCGGAAGTATACTCCCGGCACAACTCTGACCAGACACTAAAATGGCTGCCAAGCTACGAAAACCCACGCAGCTGGAACCCACAGCCACCACCTCCAAATCAAAAGTCCCCACCAAACCCACCAAAAAGAAACCCAAAATGGCTACTCAGGGAATTGAGTCCCCTGAGGATGCCCCTGCAACACAAACGCAGGATATATCCACTAGTCCAAACCCCTAGTGGATACAATGACTCTTCCAGCCATAGCCGCTCAGGCTTCCTCTCACAGGAGCCTGCAACAACCACACAAGGGGTACCTACATATCTGGGATCTTCCTCACTTGAGGGGATTGCCATTGAAGCGCACCAACCTCCCCAGGTGCACACTGCTTCTATCCCTTCACCCCAAACAACCGCCCCACAGCCCAACTTTAATAGTTGCACAAGTGCTGACTCAATTGCACTCCTCACCCCCTCCCCAGACACCACTCACTACTGGGAACACCTCTACAATTGAGGGGGAGGAACACAGTGCACTTGAGAACCCACAACACAGGGGTTTACCACTTCTATCTCCTGGTGTAGACAAGGAGCTTAGAATATCTAGTGAGGCTGCCACCTCCTCTGACTCAGCACATGATCAGAATGAGGCTGGTAACATGCTAAGACCTCACTAGAGGCAACAGCTGATGATGGACACTGCCTGAGGCTGGAAGTCCCCAGTACCAAGCACAAGGGGCACATGCACCAACTGGTCTACAACCCCCAGTGCATGTAAATCCTGCTCCAAGCAGGAGGTCAGATGATTCAGCTTCGGCTGATGATGACCTGGGCTTTTTCTACGATGTTCTTGCCCAGAACACAATCCTTGAAGAGAAGTCAGTAGGCTGCAAAACCTACTTGACCAACTCTCACAAGGAGAAAGACCATCTGCCTCTACCCACCCACAGATGGCACCTTCACTTGAAGGTTCCCCACACACTGAGCCACTCCATACTCAACCACCTGCCTCTGCTTCAGGCCCTATTTCTCAGGAACAGAACCCTCCTGAGCAATAGGTGTTGTACTTCAAAATTCCCTCCCTCTCATCACACCCATAATCACTGATATTGTGACTAAAGCCATTGATGAGAGGCTTTCCTCAACTTTACAACCCTTGATTGATGCTGCTGTACAAAAGACTCTTTCTGCGGTACAAACCCCTTCCTCCAATGCATCCAAAAAGGGGGAGAGTACTGCAGTGAAAGAAAAGAAGAGAAAAGAACAGAGGAAAAGAAGAAGAGAAGCAAGCCCAAGAGGAGGAGAAAGAAAAGCAACCTCTGCTCACTTACAAGCGAAAGAAAAGTGCTGATGATCAACTGCTGAAGACAAATCCTTGGAGGAGCTGGTAAAAGAAGCTGACACTACACACAGCCGATCCATGGATAAAATAATTGAACAACTCTTCAGGCAGGGGTTTGATACAGCCACATTGGATAGTGAGATCAGAAGGTTGGAAGTCCAAGAGATTCAGACCCGATGGGTGGGTATGATGCTCTTGAAAAAGAGAGATTGGAAATAATGATCCGCTTTATGCAAAATACTTAGGAAGATCGTTAATGAGATTCGCGCGTGGACCAGGGACAGCATTCTGGCTATAGCCACCAGAATCTGTCTGTCTGAGCAATTCAACAAAGGGATTATTGTGGAAGCCCTTGATGAGGCTGGGGCTGGTAAAAGGTTAGAGATGGCTAAACTCACAAAGGCGAACTAACTACAAAGATGCTGGATCAACCTTCCCTTCCACCCACTCAAACAGAGCCTATCCCTCAAATCTCCCAACCAATCTCTAAGCCAAAATCCAAACATCTCATTCTCCAAAACCAATTCCTTCACCAACCCAACCATCATCCAGTGATGCACCCAGAAGGAGGAGAAGGGCGCTGAGGATGGAAGAAGAAGAAGAAGGAGGATGAAGATGATAGTCTGCCACTCTCTGCTGTTCTAAAGCTACCAAAACCCCGAAGTCAACCCATGATCACACCTGACTCTCAAAGGGAAATGGTCAGATTCAAGATAGAAGAAGAAGAACAGCAGAAACAGCACGATGAGCACTGTTGAAGATGGTTGACAAGGAATTTCCTCAGTCATCATCTATTCAAGCCATGAAAGGGCATGCTCAAAGGCTGTACAGTCTCAGGCACACTTTTCAGTATCAGAAGGAGAGAGTGAGAGTATGGCCAGACCCCAGGGTGAGTTCTAGAATCCATAAAAGAACTATTCACACAGATACAATGGCCAGGTATGAAAAACAATAGATTCTACCATCATGTTGGCCATTGTAGTCTCACCTTGGGAAATCATTGATGAATTCAAGAAAGCTCACCAAGCAAAGAAGACCCCTCAAGCTTTACTAGAAAACAAGATGATTAAGAGGGGTTGTTATATAAAAAGCTTGAAGACATCCAGAGAATGAGCTCCAGTTACTCCTTGAGGCAACCATCCTGATGAATTTGTATATAGGGAGGTAACTACGGTGGAGCTGAAAAATGGCAGGACCATGAAGTACTTATCAGAGTACTATGGTCCAAAGTTCTTCTTCGAAGAGAGTAGAAGAACTCTCTCAGGAGGAACAAGTTGTTCCCTTGAGGCCTATGTTCGAGAGTCATACAGACTCATTATGGGGAAGTAAATCTCATGAATGGGATACAACTCTGTGTCCAGTTCCCCAAAACAGAGTTCCCATTCATACCCTGCCAAACAATATCTGAGATTTCTTCCCAGGCCGGAGCTTACATGGGTCATATTCTCTACTGATCAAGAAGGAAAAAGACCAACATTTTGCCAACAATAAGTGGGATAATAAATAATTTAGAGGTTTTGGCTGCATTGGTTCAGGGGGAGTTTGTTGGACCAAAAGAACCAATGCCAAGATCAGAAAACCTCTAAGTCCCACATGGTATCACAACAACTGCTGAAAGCCTCATCAGCAGTTTGACAAGTGCTGAAGACTTCAACAGCTGAAGATCAAGTGCTGAAGACTTCAACAGCTGAAGAACTAAGTGCTGAAGTACAACAGCTGAAGAACACAAGTGCTGAAGCTGAAAGACCAAAGTACTGAAGTACAACAGCTGAAGAGTTTACAAGTGCTGAAGATCAACAACTGATGTACAAAGTCTGAAGATAAAGACTGAAGACATCAGCTGATGATATCTACTGAAGTCATCAGCTGATGAAACATCTGAAGGTCAAAGTCTGAAGATCAAGTACTGAAGCCTCAGTAGTTTGTCACAACTGCTGAAGAGTACTTCTTCAGTAGTTGTGATATCAGTAGTTTTATATTTCTAGTTTCAGTAGTTTATGTGTTCAATAGTTTTGTAAAACGACTGAAGAGCTTGTTCTTCAGTCGTTGTAGTTTCAGTAGTTTCTAATCAGTATTTTATATTCTGTACTTAACACTCTGATATGTTCTCAGTATTGTGAACATTTCAGTAGTTTGTTAAGAGTTAGTTATTTTTGTATTAGATCTGCCAGTTGTCACTTTCCGTGATAACAGCAGTGATTGTTGCACTCTATATAAGAGTGACAACCTATGTAATATTTGAATGAATTAATGATTTGAATGATTGATTAATAACATTCCATATCTATAAACATCCTTGAATCAGAAATATATTCTCTCGCTATAACCGTATGTGCTCTTAATTCATACAGCATCGACTTCTTGCTACAATTTGTCTAATTCCTATTCTTATTTCGCTGCCTTGACTCTAATACATCAAACTTGTGATTGCTGATCCTGTCATACATTGAAGATTTGGAGGCACTATTTGTACGGACGAAGTGCACCATTTCACTGACCACAAGATCTTGAAGTACTTCTTCGAGCAAAAAGATCTGAACATGAGGCAGAGAAGATGGTTGGAGCTCATAAAAGATTATGATTGTGAGATCCATTACCATCCGGGCAAAGCCAACGTGGTGGCTGATGCTCTTAGCCGAAAGGAGAGGCCCGAGCCAATTCGGGTGAAAGCATATCAACTGATCATGACCTTTGATGTAGTGAAGCAAGTCAAAGAGTTTCAAGATAGGCACTAAAAGAAGATCATCTTAACTCTGAAAATGAGAGGTTTGGTTGGGGAATTGGGTGAAAACACACTTGGTGTTAAAACCCGATTTGGACGAGTGTGGATTCCTCGTTTCGGGGATCTACGTGTGAGGATTATGGATGAAGCTCACAAGACTCAATACTCCATTCATCCTGGTGCCACAAAAATGTATCAAGATATGAAGAAAGATTATTGGTGGCCGGGTATGAAGCGTGATGTGGTGGAGTATGTGAGTAAGTGCCTTACTTGCCTACAGGTGAAGGCCGAACATCAGAAGCCGTATGGGAAGATCCAACCTTTGGATATACTGGAATAGAAGTGGGAGCACATCACCATGGATTTCATTATGAAGCTGCCACGTACTCCGAAGGGGTACGACGCCATATGGGTGATTGTCGACCGTTTGACGAAGAGTGCCCACTTCCTACCGATCCGCGAGACATATTCATCCGAGAGGTTGGCTGACCTGTTCATCAAGGAGATTATAACCCGTAATGGTGTGCCGGTGTCCATTGTGTCTGATCGTGACACCCGGTTTACATCTAAATTTTGGAAGAAATTTCACGACGCCATGGGGACGAGATTACATATCAGCACGGCATATCATCCCCAAACTGATGGTTAGTTAGAAAGGACCATTCAGACACTGGAAGACATGCTTCGTGCATATGTGATTGATTTTGGGGGAAGTGGGATGACCACTTACCGTTAGCTGAATTCTCGTACAACAACAGCTATCATGTCAACATTGGTATGCCACCATACGAGATGTTATACGGTAGGAGATGCAGAACACCCGTTTGTTGCGGTGATATTGGTCAAAAAGAATTGGGAGGTGTCGAGGTCATTGAGGCTACGATTGAAAAGCTTGAGAAGATTAAAGCCTTCATGAAGGCAGCTAAAGATAGGCAGAAGTCAGATGCCGATAGACGACGCAGACCAATCGAGTTCCAGGTGGGTGACCGGGTTATGTTGAAGGTCTCACCTTGGAAGGGTATTATCCGATTTAGGAAGCGGGGCAAGTTGAGCCCAAGGTATATAGGACCTTTCCGAATCATTGCTCGAGTAGGAGAGGTGGCCTATAGATTGGAGTTACTAGATGAGTTAAGTGGAATCCACCCAACATTCCATGTATCTCATTTGAGAAAGTGCTTAGCTGATGAAGACATGATTGTCCCACTAAAGGATATCGAAGTAGACTAAAGGCTCAATTATATGGAGCAACCAGTGGCAATCATCGATCATAAAGAGAAGAGGCTGAGAAATAAAGTGGTTCCTCTTGTGCGTGTACAGTGGAAGCACAGGAAGGGATTCGAATCTACATGGGAAACGGAGGAGGAGATGAGGCAGCATTATCCTCGTCTGTTTGTTGAATAACAGATTTCGGGGACGAAACCTATATAAAGGGGGTGGACTTGTAACATCCGGTTATTTTAAAAAGACAAGACATGAAGAATAAAAGAAAGAAAAGCAATAAAGTCCAAGTGAAGGGACTAAAAGTGTCCAAAAGGACAAATCTTTGAAAAGTTGGTGTAAAGGTGGGCATGGCTGCCCACCCTCACTTCACATCACCATTTTCTTTCGGTTTTAGAGAGAGAGAGAGCAGAGGAACTCTCGGCTGAAGAAAAGAAGAAGAAGAGAAGTCGAGTTCAAGGTAAGAATTCGTGGTTTTAAGTGTTTATGACGGGTTTTATCCCGGTTATATGCTTATGTGCTTATGTGTTTGTGTGTGTGCTCGGGTGTGTGTGTTTGGTGGTGTTTTTAGGTGTTTGAACTCATTTGCAAAAAGGGTTTGAAGGATGAAACACCCAAGTTGCACCAGGTGAGTTCTAGACCCCGGTTTTTACTTGATTTAAACTATCTTCTGGGTTGAAAATGTATTAAAACGATTTTCAAAGTTTATGTATGTTTACCCGTATGTATTCTGCTTGTTGGGTGTTGATTCTTGAATGCTTATAGGTTGTTCATGTTTAGAATAACCATGTCAAGCTTAGAATAGATGGGTTTGATGATTGGGTTTGAAAACATACTAGAAACATGTTACACAGAAGGTCCATGCGCCTAGATAAGGCTCATGCACCTAAAAATACCTTAGAAGGATTTAAGTGTAATCCATGCAACTGAATAGTAGCCCATGCGCCTAAGATTACCTAGAAATGTTCAAGTATAGCCCATACACCTGAACAGTGGTCCATGCGCCTAGAAATGTTAGTCGGACGACTAAGTATAGGGCCATGCGCCCTAATAGTGCCCATGCGCCCAAGAGGCTCATGCGCCTAAGTGTCCATGCGTCCGAATAACCCATGCGCCTAAGTGTTCAAACGCCCGAATAGTGCCCATGCGCCTGAATAGTTCATGCGCCTAGATGATAAAATGATTAAGTGTTGGCTGATGCGCCTACATAGTAATGAAACGCCCAAATAGGGCTCATGCGCCCAAATAGTGTTAAAGCGCCCAGACACTTGGAATTTATTACAGAATTTTTGGGAGTCTGTGTTGTTAGGGTTTTGACCGAGGTTGACTAGGGCTTATTTATGATGATGTTCCATGCATGATTATGATTGTTCCTTATTATTATTGTTATTATTATTATTACTTATAGTACGTGACTTTACATGGTATGTTTATTATCGTAACATAAAGTATTTTGTAATAATAAAGAGAAAGGGCAATAAAGAAAAGAAGAGGAACATTAATAAAATGTTAACAAGTCTTGCAAGCTTACAGGAGTGACACGATCATGTTGTCGTGAGCTCGACCGTGTTGCGGGTTAGCTACCCCATATTGCACACGGGACCAGGACCTTTGCAACATGTCCTGGGTGATTGGGTCGGCCTTGCATACAGTTGACCCTTTCGAGGGATACAATTGACCCTTTTGAGGGATACAGTTGACCCTTTCGAGGGATATAGTTGACCCTTTCGAGGGATATAGTTGACCCTTTCGAGGGATATAGATGGCCCATCACCCGTTTTTCATCGCGCATACAGTTGGGGCATTGCTCATTGGTCCATACAGAAAGTGAAAGATAAAGATAAAATTTTACAGAACATAAAAGGCATACAGTAAAGAGAACGAACAGTATCTGTTCATATAGTTAATGCGTGCTCGCATATACAGTAAAGAGTTGTATTTTACAAAAAAGAGTATTTTCATATACAACATATAGAAAGTATTTTATTACTTATAAAACTAGAACTCACTCTGTAACGCTGACTTTTATACATTTTTCAGTTGGCAGGTAATTATTGCTGAGGATGACACGAGAGTGAAGCTACTCGACAGGGAAAGACTGACATCCATTCGTATTCTATGTTGTTGTTGTTTTATAATGCAGTAAAACAATTCTTTTGTAAACAGTTAAATAATGATGTATTGTTTAACAACAGTATTTTAAATGAAATGAATGGTTTTTGATAAATTATTTTTGCTGCTTAGTTTGTATAATTATAATGTTAATGTATTAGCTGTTGTGATTGACCAACTATGAGGTCTCCGGGAATGAGGCCTTACATTTGATGTTTGTAAAAAAAAGGTTACATAATTTAACTTGATTGTAACACGTCTAGTTTTTTTTTCTTTTGTTTTGGAGACTTGATGTTTGTAAAAAAATGTTACAAAAATTTAACTTTATTGTATCTTGAGTTACGCATATACAAGTAACTTGTTTTATACAAGTAACTTGTTAGTAACACATGTAACTTGAGTTACGTGTATCATAGATGGTGTTACTCTTTCTCTACTTCTTTGTTCAAATCATGGTTACATATATGTAACCTATAAAAAGCATATATGATGATAAAGCCTACACTTCATGCTACAGGTGATAAAAATCAATATTGTAAGTTAGGAGAGATGTGAGAGAAACAAACATTATACGCAGAAATGAGATTTTTTTTATTTTAATTACTAAACTTTAGTGTATCAAAAACTTCTCGTTTGGCATGAACCATCAAAATCAATGTTTTTATTTTGGTTTTGTGGTTTTCAATTATATAGTGTTATTTAAAAAGATCTACCGTCCAATTACATAATATCTTACTATTCATATTTAACTCTTTATTATTAAGATAAAATAATTTTTATCAGGTAAATATAACCTTGCATTTTTAAAATACTTTTGTTTTATCTCAATCAAGTTTATAAATTTTGTAAAAAACAATGTTATATTGGCAATTGGCGTAATAGAAGCTTATATGTATGTATTGTATAAACTAAAGTCAAACAGTAGTGTCATACGAGAATAAACTATTTTAATAACATTTCCACCAAGAAATTAAAAATACTGTATTGTTATTCAAAAACTATTGTTAATCATTTTAATGTTACTTTCTAAATGGAAAAATCATATATCTACAATAAAAGCGGAGTGAGGACAAACATGAAGATATACCGTTTATCTGGTTTAAGTCTCATCACGTTAAGACACACTGGCTTTAACTTCTTAGAGGCCATCGACCTCAATCGATAGAAAGTGGTTTGTCGGGTTTCTTGGATTTGTCGGTATTCATTGTGATCACGTATATAATGATTTCTCATCAATGGAAAAAACATGGAAAACAAATAAATTATTAATAATCAATCCAATTCACTTGATTATGATTCATCCTAGAAGTTTACCTTACGACTTGTCACATAAATATCTTATCTTATTCGTGTGATGTTACATAAATATCGTATCTTATTTGTGTGATGTTACATGTTGTATCTATTATTGGCGCCTAATAACTTATATATGCTTTTTAAATCAATAATAATTGGTCACTAATAATTTTGATGTATTTTGGATACATGTAAATTATTTAAAAAACTATTTAGAAAACGAATGATTCATGAGCTTGAGTAACATGTAAAAAGTAAGCATACGAAGCATGGATTAAATTAACCATCATTATAATGTCCATTACTCGTTTAACATAAATTGTCTGTTGTGGATACCTAAAGGAATCGGTCGAGCAAATCTTTGTAATTTGTGAATCGGTGACACAAGTATTAGCGGTGCCTCATTAGCAACGACTGGTCGCCACAATTATTAATATCGGCAACAAACCCCACTAAAAGCGGCGAAATCTGTCGCCGCTATTGGTCTTCTTCCTTGTAGTGTATGTAGGAACAAATCTAATTCATTTATCTTTGTAATCAACCATTTATATTTTTGAATGTATGTTTCTTACACATCATATGTAAGTTAAAAAATCTCATCAAACTAATATTTTCATATATATTTAAACTTTTATTGATGTAGGTAGTATAACTGACACATCACATAAAGATGTATAAGTTATAATATATAAATGAACAATCAACCAGAGGTTACATATATGTAACGCACGCATACATACGCACACATACATATATATAACTGATTAAATAAAACCAAATTTTATCATAAAAAACGTGTGAAGTGATGAATAAGGACCGTTGACCTCATTATATTAGTTGTTAAGATTGAGGCGAAAACAAGATCCTACATCATTGATCTTTTTTGTTTAAATATAGTTCCAGCAAAATTTTAAACTATATAACTTTTATGTAAATATATTGTTATCTTAACAAGACGTATACACGGTTGGAAAAACAAGTACATGTACATAGAAAGAAAAGGAAGTAGATAATTACGTGGAAAACAAAGTTGTTTGTATCATTATATCGACAACTTTTGGTTATATAATATGATAATCAGATAAGCTATTAAAAAAAGTTGAATCAAAGTATACGACACGATTATAGCTAGGGGTGTTCAAAAATATTCGAAAACAAATCCGAAATATCTGAAAATCCAAAATTCGGATATCCGAAATTTTGGATTCAGATTCGAATAGTGAATTTGAGAATTTTTGGATATTTCAAATATCTGAAATATCCAAAATATTTTTATAGAAATTTAATAAATATTAGTATAATATTTCGGACATTTTAATAAAAAAAACTTTAAATATCTGATAAAAAACTTCAATAAATATTATCACATTTTTAAAAAATTTATTAAATAATACAATCTTTTTTGAATTCGGATATCCAAATGGATATGCGAAATTTCGGATTTGGATACGGATAGTGAAATCCACTATCCGAAATTTTCGGATATCCGAATTTCAGATATCCGAATTTGAACACCCTAATTATAACGATGTAAACAATAATAACACATATACCCACTAAATAATATATCCAATTACTCATACATATTTTTACTAGCAAACATCGTATATTTATCTTCTCCATTTTATTCTGAAAATAGTATTAACAATATGGTTATATTTCTAGAAGATGATATAATGAACTTTTATTGTTTCATGAACAAATTATTTTGATATTTCTTTTACATATATAACTTACACATGTGTTGGTTAAAGGTAGGTTATTTAAAACCATAAAAACAAATTAGTTTGATAAATTTTAAATATATAATTTGTACGTATGTCGGTAAGAAGCATCAATGATTCTCAGTCCAAGTATTTATTAGACACTCAAGACAATTAAAAATAAAAAAATTATGTGTTAGAGTCTTGCTTGAAGTAAAAACGATGTGGATTAAATCAGAGAGTTTTTTTTTTCAATTATAGGTTTTCTTCTAAAATGATCAAGGGTGCGTATCGATTAAGAAATGAATAAATGTGACCGACTAGGATAACATGTATCACATGAAACATAATCGTACATTTGTGTCTAAAAACACGTAAACAAGAAACATAACATATAAAAACATAAACAGAAATGAAAATACTAGAAACTTTTTCTCATAAGCCCATCTTGATTTCTTGTTCCTCTTTGAGAATCCACATGTGATGAAACTCCATTACATTTTAATACAAAAACAAACACCCACAATCACCAACATATTTACACTCACACCACTATCTCCTCTATATAAACACCACATCCCCTCATCACATCTCCCACAACCACCTTTCTACCACCACCACCACCATCATCATCATGCCGGAAGCAACCACCATCACCACCACCACCGACACCGACTACGGGCTCACCGAAAAATACAAAAAAACGCTTCAATTCATCGAAGATGTGACCTCGAACCCCGACGAAATCCAGCAACGTGAACTCACCAAAATCCTCACCCAAAATGCCACCACGGAGTACCTCCAACGCCACCGTCTCTCGGGCCGAACCGACCGTGAAAGTTTTAAAAAACTTATTCCGGTGATCGGCTATGAAGATATCCAAAAGGATATTGCTCGTATCGCCAATGGCGATAAATCCCCCATCTTTTCGTCACACCCCGTTTCGGAATTCTTAACGAGGTATCATTTTTGTTATGTTGGTTTCGAATGAACTGTAACAAATTACTGATATATGTATATATAAGATCAGGATCATTACAGAACCACTTTTTATTTTCAAATTAAAAGTTTCGTGCTTTCATGATCTAGACTAACGTGTTCGTTTTCTGTTTTGACGGTTTTTAAGTCGAACGTTTTTTATATAAAATAGTACAAAAAACCCGTTATGACTGTCCATTTTTTGCTATTGTTTTTTATATAAATCATAAACCAATTATTTTATACAGTTTAATATTTTATTAATAATTAAAGACAGAAACTTAAATGTTGAAAATTGAAACCAAACCAAACCGAGCTGTTACTTAAAGTTTGTTCCGGTTTGGTTTTATGGTTTTTGCTCATTTAGTTTTTTACAAGTGTTAAAAAAGAAGGCTTGATTATATAAAAATATGCAGCTTTGTTTCATGGTTTTAATAAATTTTTAATCAACATTTTGTTTCTTAATGTTGTTTAAATTAATCAATTAGCTATACTTAACAAATATTTTAAAAAATAAATATATATTAATGTTATGATCAGATACGTTTTTACACGACTGGTTTTTTTATATAAACAGTTAACGAAACTAAATTTTTGAAACAACCGTTAAACCAAATCTATGACTAGTTTCAACCGTCTCGTGGTTATAAACCGAACTGTAAACACCCTTATTTTAGACAATAAAAATTCGAGTTTTGATTTGGTTTTTGATCGACTTGAATATAGTTCTGGTACTTCTGGAGGAGAAAGGAAACTAATGCCCACCATCGAAGACGAGCTCACAAGAAGATCTGCATTATACAGTCTTCTTATGCCGGTGATGAACCAGTTCGTCACCGGTTTAGATAAGGCAAAGGAATGTACTTTTTATTCATAAAATCCGAACCAAAACTCCGGGCGGGCTCATGGCCCGGCCCGTTTTACCAGTTACTACAAAAGCCCCCATTTCACAAAAGACAATCCGACCCGTATACCAACTACACCAGCCGAATGAAACCATCCTCTGCACCGACCCGTATCAAAGCATGTATTCCCAAATGCTTTGTGGGTTGTGCCTCAACAAAGAGGTTATTCGGGTCGGGGCGGTTTTTGCCTCCGGTTTCATTCGGGCTATTCAGTTTTTAATAAAAAATTGGCGTAATTTGACCTGTGATATCCGTACGGGTACTTTGAACCCGGTTATTACCGACCCGGCCGTGAGGGAATCCGTTATGAAAATATTAAAACCTGACCCGGACCTTGCGGATTTCATCGAGCACGAGTGCTCGAGGAACTCGTGGCAAGGGATCATTACGAGACTGTGGCCGAACACGAAGTATGTCGATGTTATAGTTACGGGTTCGATGGCGCAGTATATACCGACCCTTGATAAGTATAGTAATGGGTTGCCTCTTGTGTGCACAATGTATGCATCTTCTGAGTGTTATTTTGGGGTCAATTTGAACCCACTTTGTAAGCCTAGTGAGGTTGCATACACACTCATACCCACCATGGCTTACTTCGAGTTCCTCCCGGTTCATCGGGATGATGGCGTTGTGGGCCCGGGTCCGACAAAAGGCAAGAAAGAAGATCAACAATTGGTTGATCTCGCGGACGTTAAGCTTGGTCAAGAATACGAGCTCGTTGTCACAACATATGCAGGTTTGTCGTTTTAACTAATATTTCATAACCGAATACATAACTGGTTGGTTTGAGTGTATTCGAACTGTCTTTAGTTGAACCGGTCAGACCAACTAAACTAGTGAATCGAACCAGACGATCAAACCGGTTGAACCGTCTTTAAAACTAATCTGATCAATGCATCAGTAAGATGTGTGATTCTATAATTTTCAAAAATCTTGTTTTTTTAATTTATATGTTGCTTTTCATGAATCTTGATGGGTCCAAAGTACAAACATATGCATGTTATATAACGTATAAAAGATTTACAAAATTATATCGAAAAATATTTAAGTCATCAACTATTTTTTTATTGTAATGAATAACCTAACTAAAAGCAATGATTTTTGTTATTGTAGGTCTCTATAGATATAAAGTTGGTGATGTGCTAAAAGTTGTTGGATTCAAGAACAAAGCTCCTCAATTCAGTTTCATTTGTAGAAAGAATGTGGCTTTAAGTATCGATGCCGACAAGACCGACGAACTCGAGCTACATAAAGCAGTCGAGGAAGCGGCTAACCATTTGCTCCCGTTTAATGCAACCTTAACCGAGTACACGAGCTATGCAGACACAACCACGATCCCCGGCCACTACGTGATCTTTTGGGAGGTTGAAAATGGATCAACCACAATTCCCGCTTCGGTTTATGAAGATTGTTGTCTTACAATCGAAGAGTCACTGAATAGCGTGTACAGGCAGGGTCGAGCTTCAGATAAGTCAATAGGAGCGTTGGAGATCAAGATTGTTGAAAACGGGACGTTTAATAAGTTGATGGATTATGCAATAAGTTTAGGCGCTTCTATTAACCAGTATAAGACCCCGAGGTGTGTGAAATACAAGCCGATCGTGGAGTTGTTAAATGACAAGGTGGTGTCGAGTTATTTTAGCCCGAAGTGCCCGAAATGGTTTCCTGGGCATAAGCAATGGAATAATGTTAATTGATTATGGATTGAGGTAGGAAGTTGAGAAAATCTTTGTTTAGATCATGTAACATCTCCAAATGTTATGGTGTTTGGTGCTTTTAATGTTGTTGTTGAGTAGGGTATGTACAAATATTAATCTATGAATTGAATGAATGAATGTTCATCATTTTGGTGTTTGTTTTAAAGTTTAAATTTCACTAAACCCCCTTAAGAATTCTACAATTGCAAAAATGGAAATAAATTGTGTTTTCTATGGCTAAGATTTTACAGAATTAAGGTTTATAAAAGATTGATTTGATCATGAAAGGTTGTGATTATCCCTACATGAGATGCTAGTCTTGTGAAATAGGTTTTTGCTACTTTAGAGAAAAGCATGATCAGTGCACTGTTAAAGTGTATGTTTACCTGATAAAATTTTTCTAAGTTTTTTTACGTTTTTATGTAAGCAACCATTTCATACGCTTTTAATTCAACAAATTACAAGTAATTGACCTCATCCAATATGGTGCACATAAGCGTAATATATCCTCTAAGATCTGAATAGTTGATTCAAGCTTCACATCTATGGATGAAAAACGATACTAAACCTAAGTTTTGTCTCCATAATTCTCGAAACTCTTCCAAAATATGATGTGAAATGCATATCTACAGAAGAAAAAATAGATGCCGGTTTACCATAAAGTCTATTCATCTTATGGTGAAGTATTCGTAATAGTGTATTGATTGAATAGCCTATAGCCTATAACATTTTAGTCAATTTATCATACACTACCCAAATAACATCCTTCTTCTTGAATATTTCTGGATACCTTGTAATAGTATTATATCCTATTCACATACTGACATGTAAGTTAACGATTTATCAGGTATCGTCTTTTTACTTAAAAAGATAAATCTATTTTTATATCTTCTTCACATTAACAAGATAAAAATATTATTCCACTATAAAAACTATAAATTCCAAAAAAAAAGGGTTCTATTTTCTATTTTTTTACAAAAAGAACAAGTTAATATTCAAAACTTAAAGTGAAGAAAGGAGGACTAGCTATACATTCAATCAAAGTAGCCTATTTGCAATAAAAGTAAGCAAAGTAACCATAAGAGGTGCAATTTAAGTCTATAAGTCAACTCTTGCTATCCCCTCACAAAAGTGTGGAATTACTTTAAGCAATCCTAGGGTTATCCTAACATAATTATTTTATAAATATTTAAATGAAATCATATAAATATGTCTATTTAGATTACACACAACCTCATCTCTATAGCCATATAAGCGTGAACACACTTAAGTACCTTAGTTTTGTGATTCTTTTTAGTTTCGTTTTTCCCCTTTATGAATGTTTTTCAAGAATGTAAAATTATTTAAAATATAGAGTATGTTAGTTTTTCAATGAGAAATTTTGAATGTTTAGGAAAATGAAATTACATTCATGAAAAACTTATGTGCTTTTATATCTCCTACAGCACACAGAGTAAAACCCAGGGAGGAGGTAGCGTAAACATGGCCCCAAGTAGAAAAACAACCCTCCCCCCCCCCCCCCCCCCCTCCCCGGGTTCATGTGACCAAAAATGACCTTCGGATGAATATTTGTGGGTTGCCGGTTATATCAACCACAGACACAACATATATATAGGGAAAATGTGAGGAAAAATGGGACACGCCATCTATACCAACCGGGTACAATTAGAAGGAAAAAAAACAAGAAAAAACTAACGTGTCATATGAGGAAAACCGAGAAAAACAACACGATTACCTCTTTCCTTAAGATAAAAAAGAAGCTCGTTTAATATGAAAATTGGTACCATTGGAAAACAATATCTATGTAACAACATTGAAAAATATATTTTTATGATTCTATATATTTTTATGATTCTTAACTTGTCCTTCTAACTTCTAAGTTCTAGCTTTTTATGTATCTATGTTATTATCGGTATATGTAAGTTAACACTATTAGTTTAGATATTTAAACCTCATTTCTTAAGATTAAAAAAGAAAGAAAAATCATGTCTATTTTTCCTAATGTCATATCATAAATTTTTACCTATATAGTCATGAGATACTTAAACAAATTTCACATATTAAATCACTCTATTTCGAGAATCTACGTATTCTCTTTGAAAATATAAAATATTTTTCACTCTTTTACTTTTGTTTAAGTACTCTAAATTAATGTTGTGTACATAAGCTTTTTAGAATTTGAATTTATTTAGAAGCATAAAATGGGTAAAGTTTATACATTTTAGGACATATTAGAAGATTTGCCCATACATGAAAATTTTATGATTCTTTATATAAGGTATTTCTATTTTATATAAATAATTTTATGTAAATATATATGACGTGCTTATGATTTTTCTGTTATTTCAATTTAATTTTCTTGATTTGATGTATGGTAAAGTTAAAAATTGATAGCACTAGAGTCAATGTCACGTTCAAACATCTCAAGTGCACCTACGTACAATTCAAGTGCAACCTTCGATCATTTAAATATGAAAATAACTAATAACGCCCCAACTTTAACATCTAATCACCCAAACATTTAGTTATAATCATGATGATAGAGTAATGAAATTTAGCTTTATTATGTATTAAAAAAAGAAAAATTAGGGATCACTACAACTATTTAGAGAA
Source organism: Flaveria trinervia (assembly GCA_025506515.1). NCBI lineage: Eukaryota > Viridiplantae > Streptophyta > Magnoliopsida > Asterales > Asteraceae > Flaveria > Flaveria trinervia. The sequence continues at coordinate 4,763,489 of CM046457.1, read as the reverse complement.
TGGAAAGGGAAAGATTAGGAAAAGCAATGTGGGTTGATGTGAAAGAGATAGGTGTCAAAGTGTGGAAAGTGCTTAGCTTTTTTCAAAACATTGAGAAATATATTTTTGATTTCTATTTTTAAAGTCACAGATATGTTTGCCTCAGATGATAATTGTAATGTTTTAAACATCGAATCAAGCAGCTAAACAGTTAATTTGATGATTTATTAGCTAACAAATGGAAGATGTGTTTATGGTTTTCTATTGGTTTTGCATTAGTTTATGTTAGTTTTATTTGTTTCGTTTTAAGCAGGTAGATCATCTATTTTACGATTGTTAGAGCAAAATTGATGGCACGGTTGTTCCTCAATTAACCAATGATCTGGTCTTACTCCAACACATATTGGATATACGTACAAATAAATAGGGGTGTTAAACCAAAATTATCTTAAAAATCATAAAAAGGAGTCGACACATGTACACCAGTGAGTTTTAGAACAAAGGTTACTTGTGGCCATTGTAATGTGTTAATGCGTTGTTATAAATGAGGGAATGATACTTTCGTAACTAAATACTTCTTACAACAATTGAGTATATCTTGAAAATTAGATGTACTTTTATAATATGTTTGAGCGGATCTTGAAAATTAGATGTACTTTTATAATACGTTAGACATACTATTATAGTTACTAGTATATTGAAACGTAACAGTAATTTATTATATCATCAATGACCCTAAAGCTAATGAAAAATAATGAAAAACACGTGTGTTACATTGAAGTGTCCTAAAACACACTAAAACACATTAATTTTTTTAAAATAAAATTTCAAATAAATTAAGTTGATCCACTATCCCGTGTTTTATTTGGGGAGACCTCGTAAAATAGGATAAGTTTTGTAAAAAATTCGAGAAATGTCAAATGAGGACACAAAGTGGGCATAGAGTTTCACATTTTCTTATTGTGTTATACATACATTGTTTAAAATGTTGTGTAATTTATAATGTCATGTGATTTTTAAATTAATTTTATTGGTTTGATCAGTGAACATTTAAGAGGGTAGATTTAGTGGGTGTTTGGTAAAAAAAGTAATTTTTTGATTTTTTGAAGGGTTAAAAAGACCAAAATACTCCTTCAAAAAGTTTTAACTTTTTCGAAAAAATATTTTGGTCTTTTTACCCCTTCAAAAAATCAAAAGTTACTTTTTTTTATTTGGCAAACATGGCCTTAGTGACTCTAAGATTGTAGTGACATTAACTATAACCAAGTTATCTTCATTGCTTTAATGTTCCCTTAGTAGTGTCGTTCACTCGTTGAATTTAATCCAAACGAACAAATAGTCTTTCTGGTTAATTAATCTCATGCGCCACGCAATGTGATCCATAATTTTTTCTCGTATTTACGGTTGTATAATTTCAAATATATATAGAACGAGTGTGGTAAAATTTGCAAACGAAAAAATAAACAAAGAATAAATGAAAACAAACTTGGATACTAAAACGAACTAAAAGGACATAGGAAAAAAAGACAATGGAGAAAACAATTTAAAAAAACTACATTAAAAAACAAAAAAAAAGTTCAAATAATCAGGAATAACCATCCCTAAATCGAGCCTGTCAGCCCGCGATGATTGGAGAGTAAACTACGTGTATTACCCAACCATTTTTAGGTTTTTATCTTCTAGTTAAAACCAATACGTTGAATCTAGATAAACAAAAAACGATAAAAAGAATAAAAGAAATAAAAAGTAGAAGTAAAAATTCTATGGTAACCGTGAACTCGTAACGTGTCACCTGTCGAGTCGATCAATAAATGGATCTACTATTCATGACAATTTTAAATTCATATGGGTCCTAACATATAGACATCCTATATTATAAATCAACGTCCCTTTATACATCTCGTATGGCACCATACGCGGTGTATACAGATCGAAAATACTAAAAACGAGGAAAACTACACGAGCTGTCAGTGGGCTATATGCCCCCATATAACCCTATACTACACATATGGGGCTATACGATCCATATAACAAATTTCAATACTTACTACAAGGAAAATTTCAGGGGATTATCAAAGGGGTTATACGCCCCTGTATAAGACTATACGACCATTTGTACGACGTATATAAGACTATACGACACGTATAGAAATTTAGTGTTAATTTATAATTTTAGGGAGATCCTACACGAAACTAGTGATCGAACCCACGTTTGAAATATGTTGAAGTCGAATATCCACGTCATCTCATATTTTAGTGGTCAGGGCTCGGGAGCACGTGTGAAAAGCATTAAATAATGCTTAAATTGACTGGGCCTGCACACGTGTAATGTATATCTACTATGTTTTATCTTGTCGGGCCTTGGCCCATTTTTGGCCCGTCATTCAATATTTTTATTATTTACATCATTTTCTAACCACTATTAATCTATTATTATATATGGGTATGATTTGATTGTATAAATGTATAACATGTTGCATGAAAAGACGTATGCTATAATCATAATTTTGTCCCATAGTTCATATTTTTTGTTGTAATGATTTATAACCACTATTTAATTTCATTAATGTTATGCATAATGTTAGTGTTCATACCAACTTGTAACATTATATGGCATTTATTTTGTAATAAATATTCTATACTTTTTAAATTGTTAATCTTGTTTAGGTTAAATATAAGAATTATTGGATTTTAATAATCCCAATTTTTATTTATTGATCGAGATTAATTCCAACTCAGTAAATGTTTACAAACACTCTTAACTTTGAGTTTATTTTCCATCAATAAACCCTTACTAACCAAGAGTTAATGCTCGATAGTTTTTTTGATGAAATGGGCTAACTTTAAGCCAATTTTGAACTCCGCCTCCGCCCAACCTCTATTAGTCTTTTTTTTAGTGTCCAGCATCCATCGTCATTTCAGATATACCTTTAACGAGTCAAATGGTTCAAATCAAAAGATAAAAATTGATGGGTTTTAGGTTGTAGAAGTTTTAATTTGTTTAAATTAGAACGGAAAAAACGTTGTTTTTTGGCTGATTGCTTGCAACAAGTGGAGGATGGTCTGGATACGATTTGGGATTGGATTAGGCCTCCTTCTTCGGAGACGGAACTTATCGAACTAGACATCATATTGGGTCTGTTGGATAGGGTGGTTTTTTCGAATGCTAAAGATAGTTAGCAGTGGAATGGATTGGACCAAGGTAAAAATATTTTCTCTGTACGAGCTGTGAAGGAAAGTATGCTTGAAGGACTTGGGCAAGATGGGTATAAATTGCTTTGGCTTAAATGGATGCCTATCAAGTGCAACATTCATGCTTGGAGGGCTGCAGATAATCGAATACCTACCAAAAAAGAGTTGAGGCATAGGAATATTAATACAGGAGGGGTCGAATGTCCAATGTGCAAAGACTATGAGGAAACAACTGAACACCTCTTCACTGCTTGTCATATGGCTATAGAGGTTTGGGAGAGAATCGCTAGATGGTGTAACATTACTCCATATACGCGTTTGATGTTAAAAATTTGTTGGAGCTATACAAAATGGCATATGGAAGCAAGAAACAGAAAAAAAATATTCATGGGATTATTGTTCTAGCTATTTGGGTCATGTGGGGCGCGCGAAATGACAAGGTTTTTAATAGAAAGGTGACTAAAGTTCCGGAACTAATTGAGTCAATCAAAGCAAAGACGTTTTGGTGGTTTAAATATAGATCGAAATGTAAAAATCTAATGTGGAATGAGTGGAGGAAAAATCCTATGTATATATTGTAATGGTTTGGGCATAATTCTTCTTTTTGAGGTCTTTTTGTGTTTTTAATAAAGTTGAATGTTTAAAAAAAATTTACTTTGTTAAGTTAGTGACATTATACAAATGAAAATGTAAATTAAATTATATATATAATAACTTAAATGTCCCTGACTTAAAAAGTCAACTAGTTAGGACCCACAAGAGAAAAAAATTAATTGGAATGACAAAACAAACCAAAATTAAAAGACTAAAATGACAATTACCTTTTTTATATATAAAGTAGAGTTGTTTAGAAAGTTCATGACTCAGCTCAGTTTGTAAATGAGCCAAGGTATCGCTAGTTAGCTGACTCGTTGGCTCGCTAGTTGGCTTGGCTCATTGGCTCGCTCGTAGACTCGCTAATTAGCTCTTTTAAATTAAAACGTAAATTATATCTTTTATAACTATAAATCAAATATATGCTATATTATATTAATAGACCATAGACAGTGGTTATTTTGATATTTTTTTAATGCCAAAAAAAATGTAAGATAAATAAATATTATATTTGTTTTTATATACTATGAATGTGTATCATATGAAGAAAAAATAAATAAGTGCGTTAAGCTTGAGCTCACATTCTGAGCTCGCTAAAATAAACGAGCAGACTCACATGTCAGTTTTGAAAAGAGTTGAGCCCTAGTCCATTCTGACTTGACTTGATTTAATTACAGCCAATTCAAGTGATGAAACAATGTTGCACTTTGTTAGGAAAATATTAACTTGAATGACACCAATGATAACAAAAGAATACATACATAGCCATTAGCATGCTACATACCATTAACCTTGGTTTATGAAGTAGTACTTTTTATGTATTTATTTTTAAAATACATCAAACATGACTAACTTACTAGTTATTATATTATAAAATGAAGTGAAATGATGGAACGGGGAGGTGAACAAGCCCGGTTTGTTGAACCATTACAAATCTTGATTGGGACACTTATTTTGGGCTTTAATGTAATTTCATTGAAATTTACCAAAGTTGTATGTTATGTGATTAAATCATATGCTAATATGTTGGTATATGCTTCAAGTTTGATTTCTACATGATTAATAGTTAATGTGTTATGTGATTAGATAATCTCTCTTATTTGACGCCATGAAACATCACTAAAAGTAACAAGATGTTATTATGCATCGAGATTTCGAGTCACACCAAAGATTAAATTGTGAACTTAACCAATTTGGTTGAAATCTTCAATGAATACTTAACAGGTTAAGATTTACACAAATTTAAAGTCACTCATACGTTCAAAAAGATTCGTAGTGAGTGGTTATGTTGAGCATCAGTGGTCCGTGGATGGTGAAGAAATTGAAATCTAAAATCAAAAATAAATGATCGTTACTAGGTAGTGGAAGCAAAGAAGATCGACCATGATTAGCACTTGAATATGGTCGAGCTTCAGCTTAATTAGGATTGCTCCGACTTATGCTCGAGCATGGTTAGCACTTGTTACCAAACTTAATTTTAGTTTACACTAAATCGTTCCCAAAAAATTCATGAGTTATATAGTTAATTTATTTGTGTCCCTAGTTAAAAAACATCTTTTAAGATATGTAAGTATGAATCGCAAGTTGGGTCTATATTGCAAATATATCCATACACAAGCCACACACCTACGATAACGTCTAAAGTTTTAAGAGTTTTTCATAAGATAGTGAATTGGACTTTTATCAAAAACTATAAAAAGAAGCCCAAATAAAGAAAATGAAGCCCATAGAAAAGTTTGGGTTGGGCCGTACGTAGAAATTTGGGATATTATTGCATTTATAAAAACGTTTTTTAAGTGTTACAAAAGATGTGTGGAAAATGGTGTTGGAAAGATGATAAATCCATACGTAAGGAAGTCTAATAGAAAAGATTTTGAGCCTTGTATGTACAAGATTTAGGTTAATTTCGAGAACAAGTTTTGAGATAATGTTCTTTTGACGGGTCCTAACCGAAAACATGATATGAGTGTAAGTAGATGTGTTCAAATCGGTTTTTTTAACGGTTTAGATTCCAAACCCAACTGATTTGGTCAAAGATGGTTAAAACCAGTTTGGTCTCGAACCAGTTCAGGTTCCAAACCAGTTTAGGGGGACATAATCCAGAATATATTAGTTTACAGGAGATCCCAGAGGCTTGCTCGGAAAGGTTGTTATACCTTACCATACCTTTTGACCCAAGCGATTGGGTCGGTTCCCAACTGGTTCGGACCCAAACCGGTCAAAAAACCTAAATTTTATTTTTTTTAATAAACACAATTAAATAAAACAATATAACTAAAAAGTCTCTTATTTATATAAGATTAAAGACTTACAAACTTGAAAAGAAAAAGGTTAAAATTCCTAACATTATATTTATTTTCCAACTATTTTATATTTTTTTTATTTTAATCTATCTTCGGCTCGCGTAACAGTTTTATTCTTTGCCCCCGGAGCCCGAACTAATACGTAAGTATTCAATGTGGCTTCACCGTCGGTCATTTCCGGTGTCAATCCATCTTCTACCTCATCTCATATAACTCGGCTTCATATTGTAATTCACTCTCGAGTGAGGTTTTATCTTCAATTTTTTTTGTTGCACCAAATATTTTTTTCAAGAAAATAGACATCCCGATCGTAAGAGGAGTGAGTCTTGTTCTCCTTATGGATATAACACTGCCACTAAGTAAAAAAATCATATTACAAAACCACCATAGAAGCTTGGACTATTAATCGGCTAAGATCGAAAATCAATCTTACTTGCCTTTTCACCAAACCAACTCATCAAAATTCTTAAAAATCTTATGCACTAAAAGTGGATATAAATTTTCAGGCCACCATACCTTCCGAGTTCGCCATTGGATCACTCTTATACTTTCCAAAATTGTTATGTTTCTCATTGTTTCATGAAAGTTTGATGACGTTTCATATTTGGCGTCATAAACATCAAACATATCTGTTTTTTTTGTTAAGATCAGATTCTATGATTTGAATTTAAATGCATCATCATCTAAAAAATCTAAATCATAAATTACTTTTCCGAATAAATTTCAAACCCCTTCTTTAATATAAGCAAGGTTGATAAGTAAAACCCTTGAATGGTATTAATCTTCAATTTTGATGTTTTATAAGGTTCTAAGGATTAACTTACAAATTCTTGATTCTAGTACTGATGATTATGTTTTTACTATTGTTTTTTGTATCGTTAACTATTGCATTCATGTGGTCAGACATTAGAAGTGAAGAGTATTATACTCTTGTGGATACATCAGATGATAACACCTTTCCAATCTTAATAAATTATACAAGATTTGATCGACGTATGGTGGAAACCTGTAGTTAGGTTTAAACGTTTATCGATCTATGAAAAGTCTTTAATAGACTGAAAAGCTAACATCGTCATCATTATTTTATTGGTTATGTTTCTCTTCTCCATCATCGTTGTTTGAGTAGTTCTCATAACCAGTGTTATGGTTGGAGAAGTCTTCTATGTCACTATTTTCTACTCGATTCCAGGTTATGGAGCAATTTTCTTTGGGAGAAATGAGCTTTGAGGCAAGTGTGACTTTCTTCGAAAAATATTTATCTAGTACAAAAAACGCAAAGAAGTAACTGATGAATGGATATCCTAATTGGTGATATTTGGTTATTGCTTGTCATTCAATTTCTATTGCACTAGATATCACAAAAGCTCTTGACTTTAAGCCAGAGAACATCTTACTTAAAGAAAACCATTGCGTCATCATTTTCGACTTTAGGTTATCAAAGCTAATAATACTAGATCAAAGTACAGTTTGATAATATTACAAGTCACAAAAGGCTACTTGCATAATTGCATTGAAATGGTTGTTAGAGCTAGGGGTAACATAAAAATCCAACATTTATAATCATGGGATGGTGCTTTTGCAACTTATTGGTCATCGAGCGGGAGAAGGAACATGACAGTGATGAAAAACAACAATTAAGCGCTTGCCTTTGGTTCTATCCGAGAAAGATAAGGCGAGGGGGCGTAGAGTTGGGTTTAGATTATTATTTATTTATGTTGTATTTAAAAGTATAACGGTAATTTCATAAAAACATAATAAAGTATTAACTTTAGTTTGTGTGAAAGAATGTGAGTATGTTAAATTGAGCAATTCTTTTTAACAATCAAACAATATAAACTATTAAAGATTAGACATTTACTTAGCAAACAGTTACAACTAAAGAAGGATATCAATAAGGTACGACAAGTACATTAAGTTTTCCTCCCCAAATAATTTACATATCACAACAAATTAAAATTAAAGGAATTTTATTGTGCCTAATTTCCTATAGAGTTGATCAAAGAGAGCTTTGTTTAAACGTCTATCACTTCTATTTCACCAAATGCTCCCTCATGTTGTGAAGAAGATCGTATGTACGACGTTTTCTTCTGCTTATGTAGGTCCAAATTGTCGATAACTTCCAACATCCTTGCGACCGTTCTTCTAGCATGATTGGCGCTAGTTTGCGCTTATAACACACTTCAAGAGCAGATGTGTGTTGATGTATATATATTTTTGGTAAGGATTTTTCATATAATTGAGTTTTAATTTAAGAAAGAATTATCACTCTTAAAGCAACAACACACAATAGGCAATCGCACATATGGCATAATAATATAGTTTTAGGCAAAAATTAGAGTATCGATCTATGTACAGAATGACTTCCAATACTAAATCATCATCATTATTTAACCGATCAATTGAGTTTGTAAATAGTAAAATTAAGTAAAGTAATTAGCAAGTTGAACTAACAAATCAATGAAATAAAGACGAAGATACACAATCAATTAAAGATTCCACTTGACTTTGTTTTCACTTAACATAGAATTAACAACTAGCACAAACTTAAGACAATATCATTTTTTACACATGATATATAAAAGTAGCATTAACCCCCATCAAAAATATCTAGACATATAATTATTCTGAAAACTAAAACTATAAACACGTAATAGCCACCTAAAATTATGCCGTGAGGAACTAATGATATAATTATGTCAGTGTTAAAAATGAATTAGGCTCTAGGATTAGCTAATTCCAAAAATTTTTTGTAAGTTAACAAGATTAATACGTGACAACCACCTCAACTTACTTAAAATAGACAAAACTATAACTACCTTTCAACTCTTGAACATCAAACCATGATTACAAAATCAATTCATAACTAATGACAAGAGAGATTCATAACATACACCATGTTTTCTCAAATATAAGCATGAAGATGCACATTTGTCCAATTTTACTAAATCTCGGTATCTTCAATCATCATTCTTAGTCAAATGTCATAAAATTACATATAAAAGATGTAATCATATGCATAAATCTTGTAAAAACATGAGGTTTTTCAAAATAGCATGTTTATAACACCCATAAAATTGAACATTTCATCAAACTAGAACCAATACACATAATCATTAAAGAATAATCAGTTTTCATCATGCCATTAATATAAACAACGCCAAGAATCCTATACAATTTGTTAAATCATGCTAAGTTTCATATAATACAAGTGATAATAAGAGTTTAGACTATGAGGCTTACAATAAACGCACCCAAACTCAAGAACATGAAAGAACTCATAGTAGATCTAAAGGAATTCAATCAATTTTGAGTGAAAATAGGGTGGATGATGTTAATCTTTTTTAAAAATGTGATTCAATCTTTGCCTTTAAAACTCCCAAAAACTCTTAAGAAATGCTTAAAAACACCTAACAGTTTGAGGAAAGATAGAGTTTGAAAGGAAATGAAAGTTATGTTGGAAATGAGATGTATTGAGGTTATAAACTCATTTTCTAGCCGAATATGATCATATCATTTCACCATATCTGAAATGATATGATCAAATTCAGCTTTAGAAATTAGCTATATGAAGTTTGATAGCTTATATGGATATATTCAGTTTTGATATAATCATATCATAAGCATTATTCCTTAGACTTTTTCAAATCTTAGGTTTTCATCACAAAAACACCGAGCTTCATCGGATAACAACAAAGTTCAGATAAGACACAAATAAGTGTCTAGATTATGAATTTCGTAACAAAAATGACTAAAATGCAAAGCAATATATATTATAAACATATATGATTATTAAAATACAATATTTTTGTATAAAACTATAGATTAGACACACACAACAACGTTACAATTTATACCTCTCTTGTTAATGTCACTTTTGTTACAGTTAATAAATAGTGAATACCGTAAGTATAATTCATAAACACTCAAACTGAAACTGTCATGATCGGATAATTCTCCTATTTAGCTTTTTTTTCAAAATAAATGTACAAGCAAATTTTTTTGAAAACTGATTTCTTTTTTAAAATCTAAAATATCTCTATTTTCATTGGATGAATATATTGTGACAACATACTTCAACTAGTTTTTGACTTTATAACATAAATAAATATTATATAATTAAGTATTTTTAAATTATTATTTTATCAATAAATAATACTTTTAGAGTTTTCCACCTCATTCTTTTCTTCTTTATTTTATTTGATGACAATATATAAAAATACCAAGAAGGAAAAAGGAAAGTGACTTGAGAATAAACCACATGGAACGACGTGCTGGCACACATGCCACTCGACTTCTAGAGTTATTATATCCTCATTAGTAATTACCTTCATACACAAGCATGCATGCAATCATTTTAGTGTCCCTTGTTAAAACAAAAATATAATATCATCAATTTTTTTCTATACCATTTATTAATTTGGTTTGTTTGAACATTTTTTCACATTTGTAGTGTGACATGGATTGCTAATAAGATAGATATCATTTGTGGTATTTATAGACGTCGATAGTATTAGTAAATGTTTTAGCTCGCAGTTCTTTTTTTCGTTCACGAGAACCAGTTTAAGATTTCTCTCGTCATCGATTCATCGTCTAGGGTTTTCTCTCATTTTTTTTTGTTAATCTCTATGTTCTTTGTTGTTATGTAGCGTCTTGCTAGTTACTTAAGTAATCAGATTACAATAGAGTTTTTGTTTTTCAGAAAAACTTTTTTTGATCTTTTTTGCTTGCGGCGCACAGACTTTTAGGTCGGCAAAGTATTTGTTGTTTGAAAGATTTTTCATTAGAAAAAAATTGCATGGTGCAAACTTGACACAAACACTTCTAAAGTCTTCTAAAGTCTACAGAGGATTAAACACAATCACCCACCACCACCCATGTCCACCACCACCGTCTGCCTCCACCGGGACCAACCACCATCTACCATCACCACCACCGCCAAACGCCGCTATATACCACCATCAGTTGATTTTAGCAGTCCGCAAAAGTTAAAAAAACATACATTTCTTCTTGTTACAAACTGCAAAGGTTTGGTCCATCTTTTCTCCTGTAAATGTTTGTAGATGTGGTCCACAGACTACAGACATTTTGTTGGAAAAAAACAAACAACACCTTAGTGTTTATAATCCATCTTGTTTAGTCCAAGATTATAGATTGCATGATTCATGTTTGGGTGAGAGATTTGATTTATGTTATTCTTGTAATCTTGTTAATTATAACTTTGTGCTGTCAATATTTTCTAGATAATATACTCTGTATCTATAGTAATTCTATCATGCTTTGAGCTATATATTTATCTGGTATAAAACCTGAATCGAAGACCAAACACGAAACATGTATGATGTGTTTTAGGATATATGATTGAATATACGATTAGCTTTAGAAGTTTTTATGTATAATAATATTAAGTGATACATGACCTATCCAGACCATTCCCGTAATATGTTATTTTTTCAATTTTACATTATCCATAAGTAATTAAATAATATACTAATTTGTCAGCTTTTTATAGGGTATTTATATTTCTAATATATATCTTAGGTAATAAAATTATATAATACACAAAAATAGTAAGAAATGTACCAAATATATCAATGAATAATTTTCACAAAATAACAAGTATACTCGATAAGTATTGAGTTAATACGTACACAAATAAATATGAGTCAAATACGACGCACTTACAGTATTAAATAAATATGAGACAAATAAGACGCACTTACAGTATCAGATATAAATAAAATTATCGATACTCATCTCAAATTCTTCCCATTGTTATGCCTGTATTTATCTTCCATTCAAAAGTTTTATGTCAACCACTTCTTATATTTATTAAAAAAGTTGTTGTACATTGACGATATAGAAGTTAATTATAAAGAAAACAACTTTCATTGAATGCTTTTACTCATTTAAGTTAGTTTATATTTTAATTATGAAGATATAAGAAGTTATTGTATTTATCTTTCATTGAATGCTTTTACTAGTGTTAAGTCCCTCGAGTTGTGACAGAACGTAAAACTATGTCAAATAGCCTCAATAACATACCAACGTTAGTGTCCACCAACATCGAAAAACTCATATTAATTAAAAAAACAGAATAAATAAAACCGAAATGGAAAAGTCTACTTTCCCCCACGCTACCAATACGTGGTGGGAATTTTCTCGTTTTTCTCGTACTATGTAACGTTGGTGTGTTCATTATCGTTATGGCTTGTCGAAAAACATACAATCGAATACCATAATCTTTAAATCGTCCTAGTAATATTAAACCACACCAAAAATACAAAAACATCCTCTAAAACCAAAAAAAAAACAAAACAGCCTAAAAAAATTTCCAAAGCCACCCAAAAAATACCAAAACGAACGAGCCGCCCTAAAAATTACAAAAACCGCCCAAAAGATGCAAAGAAAACCACCCGAAAAGATGAGTACAAACAAATCATATACAATTTACAATCCAATATGCATAAGATAAATGATAATTAGTGTTATTTAATTTTTTGTTATTTAACAACAAAAATTATAAAAGATTAAGCCAAAAGGATTTTGTGGTGATTGCGGTGGTCGTTGGTTTGGTTTGACTATGTTTGCACATGATTTGGCAATTAAGGTAGCATAAAGATCACGTGGACATCTCATAAACGCCATTAATCTACTTTCTTCCTTTCTTTTTATCTTTTTTTTTTTCTGTTTTTATAACGAATATCACAAATACACATATATTATAATCACAAAGCAAAGTATAAACGAAACATTATGTAATGTAATTAGTGGTGGAGTTTAGGGAATCTGTAGCGGAGGGGTCGAAAGTCACAAAACTCAAAACATGGAGAGTGGGTTCAATAAATATAAAATTGTCGACGGAATATGTATAACTTTCTATTACTGGGCAAAAAAAACAGAAGAGATCCAACAAAGATTTGTCTTTGATAATATTTAATGGCGAATTATAAGATAACACAATAATGTAGACACAATGGTAATGTATGTTAGAAAATATAGATTTAACGACAAAATTTATTGGAAATAGTTAAATAACAAAATACAAAATTTATAAGAAATACAAATATGTAAAGATTATTTAATGATCATTTAAAGTCTAGTTAATACATATAAATATTGTTCATGATAAATTACCAAACTAATGCAAGTTGAGTGGTGGGTCACCATTCTCCACAATATATCCAACTCTAATCTATTATCCATATTCTTGATGAAACATGTCCCAACACACTTTTTCCGCCTTCCATTGCAAGGAGCATTTCTTTTCATAAACTATTGTCTTTTTAATTGATTGTTTATTATTTACTAGTTTAGTATCCCGTGTGATGCACGAGTTATATAAATAAAAATATCATATATTTTATAATAAAAATTATAAAATATTATTTTCGGATAAAATATGATTGAATTATATAAAAATAAGGACTTCAAGTAAAACAATAACTATATCATTTTAGACTTTCTCTTTATGAAATTATTTTTTTATATTGCCTTTTTAAAATAATTTCATTTTTTAAACCATCCTTATAATACTTAAAAACACTTTTTTAAACTTTTATGTTTAAGAAAAGTTTTATATTTATATATTCTTTTTTAATGTTTGTTAAATACTTATGAGAAATGTTATAAATAATATAAATAGTATGTATTATCATTTATTAGGAGAGAGATGCGGGAAATCTAATATGTGAAAGCCTAATATTTTGATAAGTAGCATTTCAAAACCTTCTTTTATATATATTAATAGATTTAGAAGGATTTTTATTTATATGAAAGGATTTGTATTTTTAAACTTGAGAAAAAGGTGTTATATTGATGTAACTGAAAATAAAGAAGATGGTATACCTTCATTGAAGACAAGTTTATATTATTATAGTAGTAGAATACATGATATTATTTGATGTATGATCATTAATGTCTTGTAATATATATGGTGGGTTATACAAACATTTATTTATGTTATTAAGACATTCTATTGTTTTTATATTTTTTCATGTATTTATATGTATGTATAAAAAGAGATAGGGAGGTGAAAATAAATTGGGTGTACCAATAACATAATCCTTTATAAAATACTTATTTACAAATTGTATAGATTAATTTATGCGAACATATTATAAATACATATACCGGCTAGTAGGTAATTATCCTTTTCTTTATCTCTCTTTATACACACACATAGAGAGAGGGGAAGAATAATGTTCTAATAACACAAATGAGTAATGTTTTTTTATAATTCACATACAAACATTTCATATAATATAAAGATTACACTCACAAAATTAATCAAGAACAAAATGTGAATTGCTTCAACTAAAACTTGTATTTATATAACTTATAAATAAGTATTTTATAAAAGCAAAAAATAAAGCCACAAAGTATTATTAATTAATAAATTCTAAATGAATGAAAAACGTTAACAATGCTAAAAAAAATTTTAAAAAAATTAAAAATTTACTTACGGTCATAAAACTTATTACGGCCCTATCATTATGGGTCGTAATGGACAATACGAACCGCAAAAAATCATGAATTGACTTATTTGATATTTACAGACCAATACAACCTGTGAATAATTTTACGCGCCGTATCTAGGGCGTCCAAATATCCATCAGGGTGTATCTATAACATGTCCCTATATATAATACTAGGTTAGTATCCCGTGTGAACACGATATAAACAAAATATTAAATAGTTAGTAAGGTAAAATTATTAATTATAAACAATATTTTAAGATAAGAGTGATTAAAATTACTTATAAGTAATGACTATAAGTAATAAACCAATGATATATTTTCTGGTAAACTTTTGTACTTTAGTTTCTTTTATTAAAAATTTGAAACACGTTGTTCTAAGTCAAACCGTTTTAAGAAAATGTCATTTTATAAAAGAATTCTTATTATAGCTCTGAAATTTTAATTATTATGGTTCACAAAAATTTATTTTCTAAAAACACTACTTTTAGAATATTTTGATTTTAAAAAAGTTTGATATTTTAGAAAAATTACTTATGTTAACAAAAAATTGTTTATTTAGATATTGCATTTAAAATAATCCCTCTTTATTAATTTATTAAAAAAAATTCTAATATAAAAGAATTAAATAATATAATTGAAAGTTAATGTAATATTTAATAGGAGAGAAAAGTGAGAAAAATAAATTTAATATGTCTAAAATTATGATAAGTGCAAAAGTTTCTTTTATTATAATACATAAATTTACCTAACTTTTTAATCGAGTATTAACTCTATCTCTGTGTATTCACTATAATTATGCACATTTTAATATATTTAATACACGAATTGTGTTCACAAACTTTATTATTATAAGAAAGTACATTTATAATACCACATTTATCAACACCAACAAAATTTTCATGCTAGACCCTCAAGTATCAAAAGTTATAACTATATTCATGTACTGAGTATAATATATGTTTCAAACATAATTTTCGCTCATTAACTTTTAAATAATAATATTTTGTGGTTGCGTTTAATTTTTAATTAGCATCTTTGTATAAATTTTGTTAAAAACGAATTATGTTCAAAATATGGTATTTGACTCGCTTAATTTGTCATAAATAAATAAACTAAATTACAAAAGATATAATAAGACATAAACTTGTTTTGCCGATTTATTTGGCTCACCTAATTTGCCACCATTTTATTCAAATGACACACACTTATATTTATTGCTCATATGCACCTAAAGCACTTCATATGGAATACTTAAATAAGGTTGGTGTGTAGGCCAAATTTCTTTAGTTTTCAATTTTAAAACATTATAAGTGTAGTCGCTTTTATAAAATATCATCATTCATAACAATATATTCATTAAAACAATTAGGGTATACTTTTTTAGCGTTTTATTTCCATCAAATAGAATGCATGTTTTAATGATATTTCTATTCTCCAAGGTCATTTTTTACAACAACATTTCATCTCTCCATGAATCACATATACATTTATCTTACAAAATTTCAAACTTTATATGTTCAAAATATATCTAATTTTAAAGGTTTTGTAATTGTGTGTAACGAGATAAACTTATTTTGTACTAATGCATATAACTTTCTAAGTTTAACACGTTATGTTCATGCAACATCACCTTCGACCATCAAGGCATAATTAGATACTCATAGTAGCAAAATGGAAACTTAGACGGAAACAATCCTTTGGTCTTGGAACACTCGAACCACCTGATGCAATGGCTACGAAATTCAATAATTTCATGACTAAACTCTAGACTCTAAACTCATAACTCAATATGAAATTTATAAAATCGACATCTTTTGTAAGAATCATATAAAAAATGAATACGGTGTGTATATTTTGACTTTAATTTTTGTGATGGGCTGTTATTTAAAATAAAACTTTATGTATATATTTGTTTGTGTCCATCAGTTAAATAAACTTAAACGAACAGATCCCCGTTCTTATACTTTTTAATTCACCATATGATCTGCATCTCAATACCTCCACATTCTCATCCATAAAGTGATCATGTAGCTAACGATTGTCGTTACCATCACCCATTTAATAAACAAATTGGGATTTTAATTCTTAAAACATAAAATAGCTAAATATATATGGCATCTACAATGATTAAAATCAGTAAAATGTTTCATATAAGTCTCTTATATAACATATCAAAAATATACAGTGACGTAGCTTAAACATTACAATAAATAGATCGGGCAAAAGTAATTTTCTTAACGGGGATGGACTCAATATATGTAAAAAAAATTATGCTACCAACCAATAACTGACACTAATGACGAAAAAATAGGAGGGATCGACCCCTATTATCCTTAGCTTGTTACATATAATTATACGTCTATTGTTTAAGTTGATGTTCTAATGGTAGGAGTCAAACATTTTCTAAATACTATCAGAGTTTAAATCTTGATATGCAATAGGCTAATAGTTGATCTGCATCAGGAGTAGTAGTAGTAGACGAGTTTATGAGTTGGGGTTGTACAAAACATAATTATGCTTTTAACTTTTTGATAAACACAATAATTAATTGATAGCAAGTTACAAATATAATTATTAAAATAATTAAAAAAAACCTATATATTAATCTAAATTCAACCCTAATATTAAGATAATGATTAATTTCACAACTCGAAAGCGGGTTTTGGGGATGGTTGATAGTGGGGTGTGTTTGTGTTTAAAGCTAAGCACTTTTAAGCTGCAAGCTCGAGGACTATTACAAAATTATTTCACTTCGTCAATAATGTATTTATTAATTTTAAAATAACTATTTTTCTTTTTAAAAGTTAAACAATTATTTTATTATCGTATAAATTAAAGAATACAAAGTAAGATATAAAATACTTTATATTACTACTAGTTATAAAATAACTATTTTTTTCTGTTAAAAAATAAGCTAAAGAATACAAAGTAAGATATAAAAATGTAGAATATACTTGAATAATCCGAGAGTAGTAAAGATCACTTTTAGATCGAAATTATTTGGTGGTTCACCCAAATAAATCAACCGGATACAACTCAGAGATCAAGAATTTGTATGTTAAGATGTGTGAATTTTCGTGAACCGGAAAAAGAACAATTCGAGAGAAAAGGGACAAACTTTTTCATCCAATTCGATACTTGGAGGAAAGAAAAGGGGAATAACTACAATTTGGCGATTTAAGTATTTTATTTTTTATTTTTAAATCCCCATTAAAAATATGTATTTTTTTCACTTGAACTTCACATGTGAAATTCTGGAAAATCAATTCGAAATGCATTTTTAATGAAGCCATTTTTTCCAAATAAAAATTTTCCAAGCTGACCTGGCAGCTCGAGTCCATCAAGAGGCTCTGCCCTTTAGACCCCGCAAGGAGCTGCTGTCCCTTGGACCCGCTACCAGGGGTGCTGCCCCCGAACCCCCGCCCAGGGGGCGTTGCCCCTTAGAACCCCCATTGCTTAGGGTAAGAAGGTTTTCAATATCAATGATCATAAACACTCATCACAAGCGTGCACTCTGCACCTCCTAACTTGTTTGATGGAGATTACGATCACATTGGTCATTAGTCAATCCACTTACACTAAAATATCCAATATTCCTGCCCCATTTTAGTGTAATTCTTGATTAACTAAAACAAACAACAAACTTATGCATAAATGAAATATCGTGACGATTGAATTTCATCTTAGTATACACATTCTAAATATTCAAATATTAGGGTGTCACTTAGGATTGAACACTTGCTATTCATATCGAATACTAAAGATAATATACACAAAAGTTTATATACTTATATGTTCTTACTTGACACTATATTTTACTAGCCTTGTGTTTTTATCTTTCATAAGCATATCAAAGTCAGTCTAAGCTTTTTGAAGCAGCTAAACTTCATGCTCATATAGGTAGCTCTTTTTCTCTTACATCTACGTATGTAATTTTCAAAAGAACTATTAAGAAGTTAAACTTCAATCTCCTCAACTTGCAGGTCTGAACACATACATTGAGATGTTGTTACTAATGTGTTCTAATCTCTAGATGCTAAGCTTTCCATATTGAATATAATATCTAGTGTTATACTATATGTGAATTGGGTATCTAAACATGAGAGGATTTAGGTGGACTTCAATCATCCCTAAAGTCGACTTATGCACAAGATCTCTATTTAACCCTTTAGTTAAATGATCGACTAAATTATGTTGAGTTCTCACAAACTCCACATATATCACACCATGCATAATGAGCTCACAAATCATGCTATGTCTAACACCTAAGTGTCTAGACTTGTCATTATACACTTGACTATAATCCTTAGCCAAAGTGGCTTCACTATCACATCTAATAAATATAAATGATATCGGTTTAGGCCAAAATGAAATTTCATAAATCAAGTTTTTTAGCCATTCAGCTTCTTTTCCAGCTGTTGCTAATGCCACAAAACTCATATTCCATTGTTGAGTTAGTAATGCAAGTTTGTTTTTTCTATGCCTAAGAGATGGCACCTCCTCTAAGTAGTAATGTCCATCCACTTATGGAAGAATGATCTTTTATATATGTAATCCAACTTGCATCCGAATAACCTTCAATAACAGAAAAAACCCAAAATATGTTAAACAATAATTCATTGTTTCTTTCAAGTACTTAAGTAATACTTGATTAATAGCTTGTCAGTGATGTGAACTAGGGTTACTAGTAAATTTACTAACTTTTCCAACACATAGACTATATCAAGGCTAGTGCTAATCATGGCATACATGAGACTTCCAATAGCTTTTGAGTATTTAAGTTGAGATACTGCAATACCTTTATTAAGTAGAAGCTTAATATTAGGATCTATAGGCGTGCTTACTAGAGAATAATCTTTAAAGTTAATTTTTTTCCAAAATTCTCAATATAATAAGACTGAGAAATTGAAATATCATTGTGTAAGGATTCCTGAAGTCTGATGCAACCCAAAACTGCCTAAGTGTTTCAGCAACATGCACTAAGTACTGAAGTGAAGAATGCTTCGGAAGAATTACACAAAGCATTAGAAAATACTCTAAGTGTAATATCTTCTGAAGCCAAGACCAATATCTCCGAAGCCAAACATGAAGTCTTCCAAAGCTTCAAGAGACAAAGTCTTCCGAAGCTTCACTCTATGAAGACAGATTTCTTCCGAAGACTTTTAGTACACATGCTTTATCTGATGTACTATTCCATAAAGCACCTTTTCCGCTGCGTCTCTGATAAGTCACCAACTTACAAGAGTTGGTGAAAAGGCCATGCTTTGGTAACTGTACATTGAGGTCTTGAGTCTGAAACTTTCCACTTTATGTACTTTATCCTTGTATAATGTATAAGGATGTGAGCTATGGCATGTCATAGTCACAAGGTCAAAAGGCAGATATGCCTTTTGATCCTACAATTGATTTTTGTTAGTGTCTAGTCAATTGTATCCAGCTGGCTTTCAAAGTATAGCCGGCTGTAGGTTGTAGTATAAGTATTCCAAGTTCTTGTATCTTTCTTTATGCTTTGTAACACTTGTAAAAGAACTTGAGAAAGCAATATACTGCTTCTTGAAAACTATACTCTCTTGTTCTGTCTCTTGCTTTACTTGTGTTCTTTGTATCACCTTTGGTTACCTGTTCACTGTTTGATTAAAGTTTAGTTAATCTTCTCATTGTGTTGTTGTGTTGTAATTGTGTTCAAGCCCTTAAACGATCCTGCAATTGGTATCAGAGCACTCAGGCTCGTGATATAAGATCTAACCATCTTAAGATCCCTCACACACACAAAAACTAAACTCTTCAAATGGCTTCCATCTCAAAGACTGATATGGAGACTGGAACCATGAACAAATCCCCACTGATCACTCTTGATGACTTTGACACCTGGTGCATGAGGATGGAAGGCTTCATCAGGTCTCTTGACTCAAGAATGTGGGAATCTGTTGAATATGGACTTTCATACCCAGCACCCCCTCTGCTACTGGTGCTGGTATGATTCCTAAAGATGTGGCCAACTACTCAGATGAAGATAGGAAAATAGTAGAGATTGACAGGAAGGCCATGACTGCTCTTCAGACTGCTATCCAAACTCTGTGTACAGAGGTTTTAAGAAGTGCAAGACAGCTAAACAGCTGTGGGATGCACTGAAGCTGATGTATGAAGGCTCCTCTGAAGCCAAGGAGAACAAGAAAGATCTTCTGAAGCAGCAGTTTGAAAAATTTCACCTTTAAAGCAGGTGAAACCATGACCCAACAATACTTCAGGTATGTTGATATTGTGGATACCCTTGTGGATGGAGGAGTTCCTCTTGAGAACAGAGACATTGTAAGGAAGTTCATGTCCTCACTTCCTAGGCAATGGACACACTATTGTGTGGTAATCAAGAGGACCGAGAACCTTAAAACTCTTACTCTGACAGAGTTATATGGGATTCTCAGTGGATACCAGATGGAGATGAACATACAAGGTTCATCTGGCAACTCTAACAATCAAATGGGTTCAGCCCTTCATGTGGTTGAAAGGGACAACATAGAACCCCAACATCATCTCCTATGCTACCCTGACAACTCACAAAAGGGTCCTTTCATCACCTTCCGGAGACACCAAGGGAGAACTTTACTCAAGGAAGCCCATTCCAAGAGACAAGTTCTTCTCAAGCCTTTGTGTCTGCAGATGAAAGCTGTGGGAATTATCTCTTCACTCTTGAAGACCTAGACTGTATCCATCCAGATGACCTGGAATACATGGAGATAGTTCAACAGATGGCTCTCCTCACTCACAGAGCCAAGAAGTTCTACAAGAGGACAGGAAGAAGATTTCCAAGCAATGCTACCAGTGGTAAGTTTGGGCTGGATAAAAGCAAAGTTAAGTGTTACAATTGTAACCTTATGGGTCACTTTGCTAGGGAGTGTAAGGCACCTAGAGCAAATGGGGGTCAAACACAACTCAGACCAAACTACACTAACAATACCCCTCAGGCTGAGAAGACAAAGCAACATGCTGCGGTTGCTGTTGAAGAGGGAGGATTTGACTGGAGTTTTCAGGTGGAGGATGCTTCTCCAAACCAAGCATTGATGGCTGACCATGATGAAGCCAAGGTATTAGAACATCTTTGCTCCCTGAATGCATTGCTAAAGTAAATAGATACAGGTCCTACAACCTAGAGATGAGATCTGATCTTGAGTCATTAAACATATTAAAATCTGATTTTAGAAAGTCTGCAAATGATTACAAGTTAAAGATAGAAGACTTGGAGAAAACCATTTCAGTACTAAAACATGAACATACAGATTTTAGAACTCAGATCCAAGATCTCATCACTAAGTTGACTGAGTGCCAGGCTGAGCTTGTGATCAGCAAAGCCATGGCAGAGAAAAGTGTTCTTGAAGAAGAGACCTTCAAGACATGATATCCTCATCCCTACACAATAAGGTTTGTTATCAAAATAGACAGGGACTGGGTTCAAATGAGATAGCTCCTCCACACACAATCTTGTCTGTAAGATCTCCTAGGTGTGGAACTTGTGAAGATGAGCTTCCTCTCATAGATCCAATAAGTGAGGATGATGAAGAAGTGATAGTGAGGAATCCCTCTGAGAAGAGTGAAGAAGAGGATTCCTCCAAGGGCCACTATCCTTCTGAGGAGAAGAAATTAACTGTGATGACCAAGTCCAAGAGAAAGAACTGATCAGGAAGAGCAAAAGGAAAGCAAAGAAGGCTCAAGAAATCAAGGCTACTTTTGATGCTAAGCAGAAACAAGTGTTTATCTCTGCAGGTTTCAAAGCAGTAAGGACTGAAGACATCCACCAAAGCTTCTTAGCCAAGAGTTCTGGTTCATGTTCAAATCATCTCAGTACAAAGAAGAAGACTGAGCTGCTGTGTACCACTGCTGCACAGCCTGGACCATCAAATTCCAAGAACAGTTCACAGTCCAAGGGAATTGTATCTGCATCTACCAAGATGAAGGTGAAAAAGGGATGTGACCAAAGCCAGTCTTGCTCTCAAAAGGAGATTTCTTTGAAGAAGAAAATGTTGTGTGTTATGTGTGAAAGTACTTCTCATATTGCCAAGGATTGTCCATACAATCCTAAAAGTACTGTCCACATGACCAAAACAAAGACTCCAAAGAGTCTCAAGAAGTCTCAAGCTTCGGAAGGAAAGTCTGTTTCCTTCGAAGCTCCAAATCAGTGAAAAAGGTAAATGGAAAATTACCTTCGGAAGCAAAGTTGGTCTCGGAAGAAAGGTTCTTCCGAAGCACTAAAGTCTGCTGCAGTGACTGTAGATTCTTCCGAAGTATCAGTCATTAAAACTTGTGAAGCTCCAAAAGCTTCTAAGGTTTTGAAGGTCAAGTCCAAGACTCCAAAGGTGGTGTGGAAGTCTAAGAAAGACCAAATGACTGAGGTTTCTCCATCAACAACAGCTGAAGATCCCTCTGTACAACCATAGGATCTATTACTGTTGCATTACCTTCTATTACACTTACTGAGCCCAAGACAAGTAAGGCTGGGTTTCCAAATGTAACTAATCATTTTCTTTGTGCAGGAACAGCTCAAGACAAACAAGAATGTCTGGATAATTGACAGTGGCTGTTCCAGGCACATGACAGGCAATAGGTCTTTACTTCATAATTTTGAGAGAATTGATGGAGGACCAGTTGCTTTTGGAGGAGATGAAGGTGGTTACATTTATGGAAGGGGCAAGGTCACAAATGGTAAGCTCAGCATTGAGAAGGTAAACTTTGTTAAGGAGCTTGGGTACAATCTTCTGAGTGTATCCCAATTTTGTGATCAGAGTCATAACATGCTCTTCACTGAGCATGAGTGCATTGTTCTCAAGCCTGGAGTGGTCATTCCTCATGAGCATATCCTGCTCAGCCCCCAGGAAAGGAACATGTACAAGATGGATTGCAAGAAACATCTCCCTCTGGAGAAGTTTCATGCTTTTTATCTAAAGCAAATAGTGATGAGTCTTTCCTATGGCATAAAAGAATGTGCCATGTAAACTTTAAGAATATGAATAAATTAATTAAACATGATTTGGTAACTGGAATGCCAAAGAAAGAGTTTACAAGTGATGATCATTGTGTTGCATGCCTGAAAGGGAAGCAACACAAGGTATCTCACAAGCCTAAGGAAAAGAACTCCATCACTATCCCCTACACTTATTACATATGGATCTCTTTGGCCCCACCAGTGTAATGAGTTTAGGAAGGACCTTATACTGTCTAGTGATCACAGATGATTTTACAAGATTCACTTGGGTTTTCTTTCTTAGAACTAAAGATGAGACTCCTGAGATTCTAAAGAATTTCATCTTAAAGATTGAGAATCAATGTGATCACAAGGTCAAAACCATAAGATGTGATCAAGGAACCGAATTCAAGAACCAAATCCTTGATACATTTGTGATGAAAAAGGTATTACAAGACAATACAGTGCTCCCAGGACTCCTCAGCAAAACGGAGTTGCCGAGAGGAGAAACAGGACACTTATTGAAGCTGCAAGAACTATGTTGTCTGACTCTAAATTGCCTATCCCTTCTGGGCAGAAGCATTAATACTGCTTGCTATGTGCAAAACAGAGTTTTAGTAGTTAAGACACATGGTAAGACTCCTTATGAACTTTGGCACAAGGAAACCTTTCATTGGTTTTCTCAGGTCATTTGGATGTCCCTGCACCATCTTGAATACCAAAGATCAAGTTGCCAAGTTTGCTGAGAAATCAGACGATGGATACTTCATTGGATACTCTTCCCAAGCTAAAGCTTATATAGTATACAATCTCAGAACTAGAATCATTGAGGAGTCAGCCAATGTGACTTTCAATGAGCACACTCCTTGTGTGGCTGGTTCTGGTCCGGATTGGCTGTTTGATCTTGATTTAGTTACCAACTGTTTTAACAAATCTTGTGAGCATGTTTCAGGATCTGCAGAAAATTTAAATACAGGTGATCCTGATCCAAGATTTGAGCTAGGAAGACCTTCAACTCATACATCTTCAGCTCCAGTTGAGACTACTTCAGCAAATGAGATTTCTATCAGCACAACAATGACAATCCAGCTGATACATCTGGCATGCCTTCAAATTCCAGTTCAGAGGCTTCTCAACCAGATAAAGACAACTCAATTGCAGAAGACAACACATGGTAATGGTGATAGTGATCAAGAATTTCTTGATGCAAATAACCATACCATAGATGACAACATCAATGATGTCACACTCATTGGATCAAGTTAATCTTGATAAGTGTGATATGTGGAGGATCAATCTTCAAGACCAGATCTAAATTTCTCAAATTTGGATCTATCTCAGCAACTTGCTGTGATCCCTCAGCTAAGGATCCACAAGTCTCATCCTACCACCACATCATTGGAGATGTTATCTCCGGGGTAAAAACAAGAGGGCAAACCCATGAAGCAAATTTGTCTTCACTCTTGTTTTCTATCCCAGTTAGAGCCCAAGAAAGCTGAGGAGGCTCTAAGGATGGAAGTTGGGTTGAAGCTATGCAACAAAAACTTCTTCAATTCAAAAGGCAGAAAGTTTGGAACCTTTGTCCTCTTCCTCATGGGAAGACTACCATTGGAACCAAATGGGTTTTTAGGAATAAAAAGATGATAGAGGAATCATCATCAAGAACAAGGCAAGACTAGTTGTTCAAGGATACACACAAGAAGAAGGGATTGACTACACTGATGTCTTTGCTCCTGTAGCTAGACTAGAAGCTGTTAGGATATTCCTGGCATTTGCTGCATCCAAGAACTTCAAGGTCTACCAACTTGATGTAAAGTGTGCTTTCTTATATGGAGTGATTGATGAGGAGGTTTATGTCAAACAACCACCTGGTTTTGTAGATCCTGATCATCCTGATTATGTCTGCAAGCTTGACAAAGCTCTCTATGGGCTGCATCAGGCACCCAGGAAGTGGTATGAGACACTGTCTGAGTATCTCTGTAAACATGGTTACAGGAGAGGTACTATAGATGGAACTCTCTTCATCAAAGGACAAGAAACGACATTCTGCTAGTTCAAGTATATGTGGATGACATCATCTTTGGCTCAACCAATTCAAGGCTCTGCAAAGACTTTGAAAAGCTGATGAAATAGATTTGAAATGAGTTCAATGGGAGAACTTAATTCTTTCTGGAATTCAAGTGAAGCAGGTTGAAGATGGCATTTTCATAAGTCAGTCAAAGTATGTTCAAGATATACTCAAGAGTTCAACATGACTGATTGTAAGACTGCTAAGACACCCATAGCCAGAAACCACTCCCTTGGTCCAGATCTTGAGGGGGAGTGTGTAGATGAGCACTTATACAGGGCTATGATTGGGTCTCTTATGTATCTTACAGCTAGCAGGCCTGATATCATGTTTGCTACATGTATTTGTGCAAGATATCAAGCCAATCCTAAGATGTCTCACTTAATCACTGTGAAAAGGATTTTAAGATACCTCAAAGGTGCTTCAACACTTGGTTTATGGTATCCAAAGAATTCTAATTTCAATCTGTATGCCTATACAGACAGTGATTATGGTGGCTGCAACATGACTGCAAAGTCTACATCTGGGGGATGTCAATTCCTTGGTGGAAGGGTTGTCTCATGGCAATGCAAGAAACAAACCTGTGTGTCTGCATCAACTGCTGAGGCTGAATACATTGCTGCTGCAAGCTGCTGTGCTCAAGTGCTTTGGATTCAAAATCAGATATAATACGGATTTAACTTCAAAGAGACTCCTATCCACATAGACAACAATAGTGCTATCTCTATCACTGAGAACCCTGTGCAGCACTCAAGGACCAACACATCAACATCAGGTATCATTTAATAAGAGATAACTATGAAAAGGGGTTAATTAAACTAGTCAAAGTTCACACAGATGAACATATGCTGATCTGTTCACAAAAGCTTTTGATGAACAAAGATTTAAGTATCTGATATCAGCTATTGGGATGATTAACTTTGAGTAGATTTTTTTAAAACTAATTCTAATATTTCTTCTTAAAAATATGTGTGTCCTAAGTTGTCTAGTTCATCACTTTTATAAGCTCATGTTTTCTTTGAATAAAAAAAAAATCTTTTTGAAGACTTTCCTTAGATTCTTGAAAATTTTCTGATACTTCGAAGATAACGTTTTACCTTCGGAAGAAAAATATGTCTTCAAATAAATGACTGTCTAAGAGATTTTACCTTCGGAAGAAGTCAAAATTTATCTTCCGAAGCTTAAAATTCTTAACTTAGACACTTATTCATTTTTAAGGACTTTTTCCTTCCGAAGCAAAAATTACTTTCGGAAGCTTTGTTCATTCTATACAAAGCATCCAAAAGTTTATTTCTCTTCCGAAGCATAAATCTTTAAGACTCTCAGGAAAATTCTTCCGAAGCCACTTTAGCTTCGGAAGCTTTTTCAATCACAACTTCCGAAGACAAATTACTTTCGGAAGCTTTTCGAATTCCAAGAAAACTACTTTTTGAGCAAAAAGGTAAACTACTTTTTCAGAGGTGGGACCGACATACGGATTTCAAAGTTTATCCTCTTTCATTAAACTTTATCTGAAATCCTTCTCTCTCATATAAACCCAACGGTTTCCCCCCTCTTCTATCATCTGCTTTTCTTCCATACCTAAAACCCAAAGCTTTCTCTCTGAAATTCCTTCCCATTTTTTCTCTTCATCTCTGAGCTACCTCACAATGGCTGACCTTACTCACAGAAATGATCCTAACTTTGCCATGCAGCTACACAGACAACACAATCAGGTTGCTCTGTTATGCTCTGACAAGATCCTCATTTCTCAGAGGTTTGCCGTTTCTTGTCTTTGTCTCACTACTTCACCTCCCTAACCATTGATCCTCCTCTATATGAGGATCATTTGCTTGAATTCTGGAAGACCTGCCAAGAGGTCATTATGGATGGGGAGAAGGCACTGTCTGCCACAGTGCAGGGGAGAACAATTTTCATCACTCCGGCCATCATCAACCGACATCTTCAGCTGGATGATGAAGCAGGTGAAGTGTTCTTCCCAAAAGAAGCGGTTAATCATTCCTTCGAGCAGATGGGCTATGAAGGAGATTTCTCTGTAAAGACCTTCAGGAAAGGGAAGGTCTCATCCCAGTGGAAATACCTGCTCCATGTGGTTATCCACAGCTTATCAAACAAGCATGGTGGATGGGACCAGATTCCTGAGGATCTCTCCTTTATAGTTCATGGGATGGTTCAGGGGGTCAAGTTCAGGTATTCACAATTTGTTTATACTAATTTACTTGCAAACTTAGACTCCTTAGAGTATTACATGTTTCCTAGATATGTTCAACACATTCTCAACTGTGAACTGGGCTCACAGTTGAGGGAAACAGGCAATATTCTAAACTGGGACAGATGAAGCCCGCATCTTTAAAATTATGAAGAAGCCAACTGTAGGCTTCTCAGGGGTAGAAACAGCCCTAGTCCCAAAAATGTTAGAGCTCATGCTCAAGGTGACAACATAGCAGTCCAAGCTAGTGTTGAACCCACACCTACTGCTCTCCTACCCTCTTCACAACCTCAAATATTCATCACCTACAAAAGAAAATCCCAACGAACCCCTGCTCAGGCTATTGAGTCTGTGCAGGCCCCCAAATACTCAACCTTACAGGAAGAAGTGGACTCCAGAGCTCTACTTCTCCTGAGGAGCAAACCACTCCCATTACTTTACCTATCAGGCTGAGGTTCCTCAAGCTCAACCTGATGAGCTCATTAGCCAACAACCGTAAGCTTTCACTCTGAGTCTCAACACTCAAGTGAACAACCTTCAGGGGACAGCTACCATCCCCAGCCTTTGATCTAAACCAACCAATTCCCAACCTATCCTTTTACACTGATGAAGACTTATGATTCAGTGAGTACCATGAGTCTCTCTTCTCCTCCCCTACTCAAAGAGAGATGATACCTCTGACTCTCCTCAGTCTATCCCTCATCAGTCACCTATTACTGAGGTGGACACATCTGAACCTGTTCAGGATGTCCATATGGAAGAGGCTCTCACTTTTGAAAGTGATTACATCATTAAGACCTCCCATGGCAACTCACCCATTGGCATCTTAATTGAGGTTGCCAGTGAGCAGAGGAAAACCAGCAGCCAAGAAACTCAAGCTGGTGGTGAGAGAGAGGACTTTGGTCCAATCCTCTCATCCCCCAGTGATTCTTCTGATGAAGATGAGGGGAATTTGAGACTAAAGGTACAAAAATTGTCACAAACATGCACCTATCTAGTCTCTAAGGTTATTCACTTGGAATCTCAGGTGACTACCCTGCAAAACAGGGTATGATCAGCAACTCCAGATTTCATATCTGCAGGAAAAACTAGCTGGGAGACCTTTAAGGAGAGCTCAACCAGGAACACAGAACCTGTGGAAGTGATTGATTTCCTCCAGCTCACCTATGCAAGTGGGTGATGCTACCAAAAAGGGGGAGAATGTTATCACAACCACAGAACTTGGGAGTTCTTTAGAAAGAATGGACATAGAGGACTCACCATCCTCACTTGCTGTTGTGCATTCTCAGCAACTTCCTCAAGTTCACATTAATGTGGACTCTATAGACTCTCTCATCAGGAGTCTCTTTGAGGAAGGTATACCAAGGGCTGTCTCATCTCCACCACAAGGAACTGGCAACTACATCATCAGATGGAGGTATGATGATGACAGAAAAGCCCTCATACTTCATAGAGTTCAAGGCCAACAAGAAATTTTTCAGTTCCAAATCCTGAGCTTCTATGAAGGACTGGATTTAGTCAACATGCCACTTGTCAATCCAAGCAAATCAAGACAAGCTGACAGGCTGGCTCAAAGAATCCAAGACAGGATCCTTGCAGAGTTCTCTCTAAGAAGGAGACTTAGGCAATCAACAATGTCATCGGTCAACTGGATGTTGAGGTGGACCCTAAGATTAGTTTCATAGGGGAAACCTTGGCTGAAGGCCCAGTGGCAGAACCTGAGACCCTTGTCTCACCATCAACAACTGCTGCAGAGATCCAAACTCCATCTGAGACACCTGCTGGTGAAGGTGTTTCTCAGCCTCTCTCTGGCCAGAGCATGGAAGCTACACCAAGCAATGAAGGCCAAGCCTCAATCCACCTTGAGTCCCAAGGTCTGTTGGTGACAAAGGGAAAAGGATAATGACTCCTGAGGAAATTGAGGAGGAAGAGAGAGAGAGAGGAAAAGGAGGCTAAGGGGAGAAAGTTCTTCTGGGTCATCTAAATTCATGCAAGCTGCAATCAGGGCTGCCCCCAGACCAAATACTCAAAATGATGAACAAAGGGCAGTCAGGATTACTTATTTACAGACCAGGAACTATGATGTTGATGAAATCATCTCCCTCCCCTTAGAAGAGTTGAATGAACTGGCTGACATGGAAGTGTCAAGAGAGATAAAGGAGAAAGAGGATGCAAGGTTACTTCTCCAATTCAAAGAGGAGAGGAGACAGAAAAGACTTCACAAGCATACTCCCACTCTCTCTCCAGTTCAAGAAATCCTGCACAGGAAGATGTGGCTCCACAAGACCTCAGGTAGATAAAGAAGAAATAGAATCAAAATGATAAACTACCTGAGTGCCACAGCTTCTATCAGGAAAATGTACTTCTTCCCTTGTCCTATGACTTCATTGAGTTCGAATACTTAAAGCAACTTGAACTTGAGCAAGTCAAAGAAAGAAAAACAACCAAAAGGAAGCTAAGGGAAGAAGCTGCAAAGTCAAGAGTCATCATTCAAAAGAATGCAAAGAAGTCTGCTGACAGACAAAGAATGGTGTTCTTTGAAGCTGTATGGATTCTCCGGAAGGAGACTTGCTCCATGTCTCTATCCACTATGGATGAACATATTAGGGTGATCAAGCAGAAGATTAAAAGTGGAGAACTCATTGACTTGCACTCTCTTCCAAGTCAAGTCCCACCTGAAGTGGAGGTCAAGTTTGAACAACCAGAGACACCTCAACCAGCACCTCCAGCTGAGCCTCAGCAAGCTTCATCTTCTGATCCTAGGCAGGGTCAAACTCCCTCTCCTTCTGAACCTGTGAGGGAGGAACACCCAACTGAGAAAGACACTGATGATCAACATGGTGCTGCAGACCAGTGTTCTCAGTTAAAGACATCCAAGAGGAAGAAGAAAATGGCTTCTAAACCAAAGATAAAGAAGAAGCGAATGTCATCTACCTCTACACCCCAGGCTGAATCAGATCAACCTGAGGAAGTGCATGATGAGGCAGCCCAATCAACTCCTATGCAAGTGGCTCCTCTAGCAACTGAGACACCCATCTTATCCTGGACTTACTTTACCAATCAGAAAGATGGAATGTTATCAGAGATCAAGGTGTTGAAAATGTCTACTCATGGCAAGACATAATCAACTTACCTCTGCATGATCTCTTTAAAATGAGAATATACTATGAGAGTCTTGATGATCCTGACCATCAAATGAAGAAAGGAATGGTCTTGATTGTACTGAAGACTACAAACATTTAAAGATCTTCTAAGTGTTTTGGTAGCATCAGTCTAGGGGGAGTTTGTAAGGATTCCTGAAGTCTGATGCAACCCAAAGCTGCCTAAGTGTTTCAGCAACATGCACTAAGTACTGAAGTGAAGAATGCTTCGGAAGAATTACACAAAGCATTAGAAAATACTCTAAGTGTAATATCTTCCGAAGCCAAGACCAATATCTTCCGAATCCAAACATGAAGTCTTCCGAAGCTTCAAGAGACAAAGTCTTCCGAAGCTTCACTCTATGAAGACAGATTTCTTCCGAAGACTTTTAGTACACATGCTTTATCTGATGTACTATTCCATAAAGCACCTTTTCCGTTGCGTCTCTGATAAGTCACCAACTTACAAGAGTTGGTGAAAAGGTCCATGCTTTTGGTAACTGTACATTGAGGTCTTGAGTCTGAAACTTTCCACTTTATGTACTTTATCCTTTGTATAATGTATAAGGATGTGAGTTATGGCATGTCATAGTCACAAGGTCAAAAGGCAGATATGCCTTTTGATCCTACAATTGATTTTGTTAGTGTCTAGTCAATTGTATCCAGCTGGCTTTCAAAGTATAGCTGGCTTTCAAAGTATAGCCGGCTGTAGGTTGTAGTATAAGTATTCCAAGTTCTTGTATCTTTCTTTATGCTTTGTAACACTTGTAAAAGAACTTGAGAAAGCAATATACTGCTTCCTTGAAAACTATACTCTCTTGTTCTGTCTCTTGCTTTACTTGTGTTCTTTGTATCACCTTTGGTTACCTAGTTCACTGTTTGATTAAAGTTTAGTTAATCTTCTCATTGTGTGTTGTGTTGTAATTGTGTTCAAGCCCTTAAACGATCCTGCACATTGTTCCCACACTTAATCTTTATACCAATGGTCACTTCATCCTCCCCCATGTCTTTCATAGCAAACTTAGATGACAAATATTCCTTAGTTTTACCAACTTGACTTTGGTTAGTACCATATATTAACATGTTATCTACATATAAGCAATTATAACTCCTTTACCAGAAGTGTCAAACTTGCTATATACACATTTTTCTACTTGGTTTAAAACAAAACCATTAGATAACACACATAATCAAACTTTTGATGCCATTGTTTTGGTGTTGCTTCAGACCATATAAATATTTTATCAACTTACAAACTTTATTCTTATCACCCAACATAACAAAGCCTTCAAGTTGTTTCATGTAAATCTCCTCATCCAATTCACCATTTAAAAATACAGTTTTCACATCCATTGATGAATCACAAGATTGTGTATAACTGCAAGTGCTAATAAAATTTTAATAGTAGAAATCCTAGCAACAAGAGCATAAATGTCAAAGAAATTAATATCTTTTTTCTGTCTAAAGCCTTGGATAACTAATCTAGATTTAAACTTATCTATGCTACCATCCACCTTTATTTTATTTTTAAATATCCATTTACACCCCAATGGTTTACATCCCGGAGGTATATCAGCCAACTTCCAAGTATTATTTTGCATAATGGAATCCATCTCATATTGGATTGCTTCTTTCCAAAATGCAACATCTCTAGAAGCCATAGCTTCACTATAAGTCTTTGGATCCTCCTTAATATTAAAACAATATTGATATTAAGATCTAATCTTATTTCTTGATCCTTCAACTAAATAAAGTTGAAAATCATCACCAAAAGACTTGGCTTTTCTTGCTCTTAGACTTTTCCTTAGTTCAGTTCTAGTATAAGATACATCTTTGTTATTAATCGAAGTACTATCAAATGTATTGTCAGTTTGAGAAACGTTGGAAATCACATCCTTTGGTCTAGGTATAGAAGTAAATCTTTATTCAACAAATATTGCATCTCTTGACTCTATAACCGAGTTTATAGATACATAATCATTAGGTTTTAATACATAGAACCTATAAGTCTGGAATGCTGAGCATATCTAATAAAAATGCAATCTATACCTCTTTCACCTAAAGTTTTCCTTTTGGGTTCGGTAAGCCTCACAACAGGTCAACAATTATACATTCCCA
Organism: Flaveria trinervia; assembly: GCA_025506515.1. Classification (NCBI taxonomy): domain Eukaryota; kingdom Viridiplantae; phylum Streptophyta; class Magnoliopsida; order Asterales; family Asteraceae; genus Flaveria; species Flaveria trinervia. Next base: position 4,730,456 of record CM046457.1, on the reverse strand, counting down.
AACTTTAAAATAATTTAAGTTTGGGGCTTTTGTGCCAACGTTCATATGGGGCAGTCTTATTCTTTTTATTAGGAATTCTATTCAATAGATAAGAGGTTGTTAACATTGACTCACCCCCAAAATCCTTCACTTAAACCCAAATAGGACAACATAGAATTAACCATTTCTTTCAATGTTCTATTTTTTTGTTCTGCTACACCATTTTGTTATGGTATATAAGGAACTGTAGTTTGATGTATTATGCCAGTGGATTGGAGATACATCGGATCATAATATTCACCTCCTCTATTAGTACGAAGAGTTTTAATCAACCCATTTTGATGAAGCTCTACCTCTTGTTTATAAAATTTAAATTTATCAAGAGCTTCATCCTTAGTATGCAATAAATAAATATAACAATATCTAGATGCATCATCAATAAACGTAATAACATACTTTTTATTATCTAACGATGGTGTAGCAAATTACATAAATCATTATGTATGATGTCTAAAACTTTACTTTCCCTAATAACATTTTTAAAAGGCTGTCTAGTTATCTTAGTCAACATACATGTCTTGCATTTTTCTATATTTATATCAAAAACAGGATTAAACTCATTTTAGATATATCTTTTAGCCTTTTATAATGAATATATCCTAGTCTAGCATGCCATAATTTAAATTTGTTTATATTATTACTAGAACTAGTTAAAGTCATATAAGCAGAATCATTACCCAAAGAAAGATCCAAATTCAACATAAACATACCATTACATAGATAACCAAATTCAAAAAAAGTACCATGTCTTGACAAGATATACTTGTCACTTTCCAAAACTTGTTTATAACCACAATTATTTAATACAATACCAGACAAAAGATTCATTCAAATCCCAAGTACATACAACACTTTATTTAATACTAAACATTTTCTAAAAGTAAACACAAGCTTCACATTTCCTAATCCCTTGATTGGTTCGCTTGTAACATTGACCATTTTTAATAATGATCCATCTTCCATTGGTTGAAAGTCCTTGAACCAACGAAGATCTTTACACACATTACTAGTTACTCCTGAATCAACCCACCAAGCAACATCATCATCCTACACATAAAATGATTCAAAAATTAGTGATACATAATTCTCACCAGAATCAACCACCAAGTAACATCATCATCCTTAGATCCACTTGGACCAGCGTCATTCTTGCCTTTACCAACCAGACAATCCTTCTTGAAATGACCAGGTTTGCCATACTTCCAACATGCTAACTTTGGCTTCTTGTTGGGGCCTTTGTTGATGTTGTTACCTTTAAACTTTTATTTTCCTTTAAACTTGTTGGCATTCTTTAATGATTCACCTTCTTTCACCATGTTCACTTGTTAAGGTCCAGCCATGTTTTTATCCTTAACTTTGTCACCCTTTTGATCCCTTAGAGACTTTTTAATTCTGAAGTGACTACCAAATTGAACCAGACTCAATTCCTCCTTCTTATGTTTCAAAGTATGTTTGAAATTTTTCCAAGAAGAATGGAGTTTGTCAATTATACTGGAAACTGAGATGGATTCATCCATCTTCATATCATGTTGAACAAACTATCCCAGAATCCTTAACAGTTCATTATATTATTCCATGACAGGCCCTGAATCCACCATCTTGTAATTTATAAAATTACTAACAAAAAATTTCTTACTAGAAGGATCTTCTGCCATATATTTGGATTCAAAGGAATCTCATAGTTCTTTTGCATATTCAACATTTTGATAGATATCAAACAGGGAATCGGACATACCGTTTAAGATGTGACCACGACAGATGTAGTCATCGTTCTCCTACTTGCATCGCCTCCTATTATGTTCTAGAGTCTCTTTTTCCATCAATTCTGGCATGGAGGTACTTAGAACATACACAACCTTCATAGTGGGTAACAGAAAGTGCATCTTCTTTTGCCATATCCGAAAGTCTTGTCCTTCAAACTTGTCAAGTTTTGCGAATTTGCTTGTCATGTCTTTCACGGAATATCTGTCGGCCATCTCCGGCATTAGATAATTTCGATCTTTGTAGAATACTTGGATAATCTGAGAGTCGTGAAGATCACTTTCAGATCAAAATTATTTGGTGGTTCACCCGAATAAATCAATCAGATACAACTCAGACGATATCCAGAATTTGTATGTTAAGATGTGTGAATTTTCTGAACCAGAAATTCGAGAAAAAAATGACAAACTTTTTCATCCAATTCGATATTTAGAGGGAAAGAAAACGAGAATAATTGTCATTTGGTGATTTAAGCATTTTATTTTTTATTTTTAAATCCCCATTAAAAATACGTATTTTTTCACTCGAATTCCACATGTGAAATTCTGGAAAATCAAATCGAAATGCATTTTTTAATAAAGCTATTTTTATCAAAATATTTTTTTCCAAGCAGCCAGGGGGCTGCCGCCCCTTGGACCCCATTACCAGGGGCGCTACCCCTGGAACCCCCCCAAAGGGGCGTTTCCCCTTGGAACCCCCATTGCTTACGGGCTTCAATCTTAAGAAGGTTTTCAATATCGAAAATCATAATACACTCAACACAAAACGTACACTCAACACAAAGCGTGCACTCTACACCTCCAGACTTGTTTGATGGATATTATGATTATATTAGTCATTAGTCAATGCAATTACACTAAAATATCAAACAAAAAATACAAAAATGTCACAAAAAGACATTCAAAATTACATCTCTACGTTTATTAGCCTAAAATATAATAATAATAATAATAATAATAATAATAATAATAATAATAGTAGTAGTAGTAGTAATAATAATATTATTATTATCAATAATAATAATAATAATAATGATAATAGTAATAATAATAATATTACTATTATCAATAATATAATAATAATAATAGTAATAATAATAATAATAGTAATAGTAATAGTAATAGTAATATAATAATAATAATAATAATAATAATATAATAATAATAATATAATAATAACAATAATAATAATAATAATAATAAAATAATAATAATAATAATAATAATAATAACAACAACAACAACAACAACAACAACAACAACAACAATAATAATAATAATAATAATACAAAACTCTAATATTACATCAATATTTTAACAATATTTTAACAAATTGAGGTAATCAGATTGTTACACTTAACAAACTTGAAGTAATTTCTGTTTAAGGTAATTTTAAATTTAATGCGAGTAACTACTATATTTTTAATATCTATTTATAGCAACCCTTGTTATCCAAACATATAATACAAAACTCTAATATTACATCAATATTTTAACAAATCACACAAAATTTTGGTGTCTCGCGGATCAATTCCATTGATCAACCAACTAATTCTTACTAATAATACATAGTAAGATAAATGACACTTTGTATCGAATTAAACCAGTAGCATTGTTATGATTTATGATTTTTAGTAAACCAAACAAATGTTAAAATCCTATAAAATCCAACGAAAGTTAGTGATGTTTGTCTCCACTCTAACTAGTGCAGCAG